>QKMV01000841.1:0-18989 GCA_003287335.1 Lednia tumana
TTGGGGGACAATGCTTTTCTTATGGCGTTAAAAATCCCCCAATGCTGATCGCCTCTGGAACGCTAGTCGTCCATTACCTAGATTTCCCGTACAGGATCTCAACATCGTAACAAATATAGCGTGTTCTGATATTTCTCCGAAAAATTATGCTTCTTTTCTAACAGGCCTAACTTACGGCCAAGTTGATCTTCCCTGTCGCCACAACAATAGCCAATTAGATTCAAGTGTTTTCAGTTATCCTCCACATCATAACTCCACCGGCCCCCTTGGGAAGCTGCCCGATACTACTAAATATTCGGATGGGTTCCCAAAAGACCGTGCTAATTACAGCATGCTTTAGCTTTTTAGTTTTGAGAATTGAGAATTGAAACAATTCCGTTTCGGTCGATGTAATAAGAGTCTGTTTTCTCGTCGCGATGCGTTTCAAGTGTTGGGCATTGTTCGTTACATTGGGTGGTGGTTAGCGAAAGGTGTTTTCCTTCGGATCGCCACTGAATGTAAAACGCTCCCGTCGGCTTGCGGCTCGACCGATTGTTCTCGTCGGTGGGGCGGCGAGCCTTCATCTCGTTGCCGCGCGTGCCTGTGCTGCAAACCCGATCCGCGGATGTCCCAATAAATCGGGCCAACGTTTGCTAAGTGGCGCAGCGTTGCCTCGCATGCAGGTTGCCGTCGTGTCGGGATGGCCTTATGAGGCGTTAGAGACAAGCCAGTCTAGGTGACATTCGACATGGACGCTGACATGTGGACATCGGACGAGCATCGAGCTTCACAGTTCGCTGATGGGCAACAAGAAAAAAACTGACAGAATCGCCTTGGCTGTCTGTCCACACTCCAAAAGTTGGCCCAATGTGTTGGTAGAGGAGGAAAAAAATACCTCCATGCGTTCCATGACCGAATCTTTAAAATCGGACCTGCTCTGAGACAGAGTTTGGCACAATGAGTGAAAACGAATACCTTTGTCGTTGGTTCGCTTTTTACTAGCGCTTAAAATGTTCAACAGCTGGTGGTGGTTCGATACCAAATCTAAAAAGTTCAAACTACGAAAACATATTACATTCCTCGGTTGCCCTACAAACTGTGTCACCAAATAAAAGCGTCCCAACACTTAATACTCGTCGTAAACTCACGGATTTACGTTTCATTTAAATTCTAGCTGCAAGATACCCATCTTTTCTTCATCGATAACCGACAGGAAATGCACGGAATTCATAATCGTCGTTTAGGCCTGATGTAATACACGATAAACTATATAATTACACGAATAAGAAACGAATTTTGATTGGATTTTTTTGAATGCAAGACAAGATCGATATCTCGTGAAGGGACACAGAAAAAAGGCGTTTTAATAGACGATGTGTGATAATATACCTACCAGCCACTAGCACAGATGAGTTTGCTAGGCATTATCACAGCCCTCGAAGTATAATATCACGAAAGCGCGTTAATTTACCTGTAAATGTACTGACAATGCTTCAAACTGGTTTCGTAAAGGTGGAATCGAAGTGCGCCTAACCCTAAGTGCGTGTTTAGTCAAGTCCATCTACGTACTAAATGCTCTAAAGTAGCTCCATGTGCTCACGTAAAATATCGAAGCTTCTTCGGGTGATAATTACTGTACGTTTCTACTGAAACCAATAACTTACTCCCGTGTTTACCTATGAGCCACATAAGTGCTCGGGACTAGATGAATTATCGGTAGTTTTAGTTCACTAATGTATGTGACGTGTGTGTGTGTGTGTGTAACCGTTTTCTCCCGTATTTTCAGACGACTCGAGCAGAACGCAATCACCGAAATACCACCCAAAGCGTTCGCCCCGTACAAGAGGATGAATAGGTTGTAAGTATGCTTTCGGTCGATAACTAATACTAAATCGAAACACATGGGGAAATATGGTACGACTTCAAAGAAAGCTACAACATTGCGGGCCGGACAGATTTACATGTAGCATTTCTTCCGTTCGGCTGCCATGTCAAAGGACGAACGAACGTCGCCTGCTGGAGGAAAGTCCCCGCGGTAATCGAAATTGTTGACCGCGATTCGACCGAAATGGATTTTGTTTACTTTCAACTTGGCGGCGCGCGTGGATTACAAAAGCCTCTCGAGAGGTTCGCAAAGATCTGCAGGAATAAATTCACAAATCCAATCGGGTGCAAAGAAAACTTGATTTCCCATTGCCGCATAGTTTCTCGTCACATTAGAAGATGTCACCGGGAACCGCACAAACTTTTCGCTAACCAGGACACCGTGCGTTTACTTTGCCTCCGTGGGGGGAGCTCGTCCACGTGTGAATTTGTGACGTGTTGGCTCATCCATTCCATCGGCTCTGAATGACGCGAACTGACAGCGCGTGATGAGACTCTGGCTGGCCGTGCCGTGCGGCAAATGAGACGGGGGATGTTCCAACTCCCAAGATGCGGGTAGCTGACGTGGGAAAAAAACGAGCGCGTCCTTAAAAATATTCCAAAGGGGTTACAGACAGAAGAAGACGTAGCAGAAGAAGTGGAAAAATCGTCGTGTCAGAATCATGCTTATGAAAATAACGCGCGGCAATAAATTACGTTTCGAGGGGCTGGTTTTCAGCCACCCTTCAAAAGTGACATGTAAAACAGCTTAGTCAGCTTGAATTGGAGCTAATTTCAACAGTGGTGGTCGTGGCGAGTCGTGGTTTTAATACGAAATGCAGGATATACATAACAATAATACGATAAAAGCTAAACTATAAAAGCCCAGAGGGTAGAATAGAGGTACCAACTTCACTGAAGTTGACCGATATTTTATACGTACGCTCTTAAACGAGGTGTTAAAATGAGTATATAGACCAGTCACTATGGCACGGTGTACACAAATGAAAGGTTCTCTTCTCTGATAGATTTTATACATCCTGACTTCTGACTGAGATTAATAACCCCTATCAAAACGTGAGTATCAACAAAATCTCGCAAACACGAACTCTGATCATGGCTCCGATGTTAACAAAGTATATATACAAAATTAACCCTTTTAAGCCTTTGATCCGAAGCTGAAGCTTAAGCTTAAAAAAGAACCTTCGCTTAGCGAGTGTCAGCTATAAATACTCGACAACAATTGTTGATTAATGAAAACTTTGAGCAGCAAGCCAACTTCGAGCTCACATCGTGTGCATTCAAAATAATCTAAGACAGTGTTGTGTGCTTTGCTTTTAGCGCGAGAAGCGCTTCGCGGCGTTATGTTCCGTAGAATCAACATCTCACAAGGCGCTATGTGTTAATTAATCATGTGATATAAACCCCAAAATCATCACTGCCTCTCTGTCAGAGTCTTCCACATTGATCTTCGCCTTCCTTCGTTAATCACCTTAAACGTTTCGTACAGCTGCGATGTTAATCTCTTGGAATGGGCGAGCATTAAGCATCGGTCCATCCATTCGTTGATAGGAGATTTATTGAATAATGCTAGCATGAGATATGAATGGCTATGATTTGAAGAATGAGTTTAATATGGGGTTCTGTAAACGTATGTGTTTTTTATACAGGCAATTCAGTTTGAATAATGACCAATGAATGACCGATGAATGGTTTGATTGGACTGATCGTTTCGTCGTGATTGAATCTGTGTCTGTCTGTTTCAGAGATTTGAGTAAAAACCAAATTGTGAAGATTGCAGCCGACGCGTTTGCTGGCTTAAGATCGCTCACATCGCTGTAAGTGGATTTTTCTCGGTTGTTTTTTTCAAACTTTATAGTATTATCGTGCACTTAACTTTTTGCTTCTCTCTCGGCGCTGGCGTAATTGATTAATCATTTGACCCAGAATTGAGTATGGCAATTGCTTTTGCTTATAGCAGTAGAATTTCTGAGTGTGTATTCCTTCCAAACTTAACCGGAGAACTCAATTAACCTCTGGCACTACTGGCACAACTCTCAGTTCTGCCAAATCATAGAAGAAATATTTATAATTTGAATTCGGATGAACATTTCGAGTCTACAATTATTTAGACTCGTGTCTATCTCCTAGTCTTATCACTTGCTTAAAAAAATGATTGTACAGACTGGGTTTTTAATGCTAAGAAATCCACTAAAACTTTCCCAAAGTTGCGTTAACTACGCTATATACTTCTTCGTACTCTTCACACTTCGATGCCTTCATTTCGAGAAGGTAATTACTTTCCACATTGAATTTTGCAAAAGCAATGTTTGCAGTTGACACTTTCCGTTTCGTCTCATCTCCATGTTTTAATCGCCTTGCTTTCTCGCTCACTGCTTGCCGCTTCCCAACCACCACGTGTTATCGCGCTGTGCGAACTCTGCGCATAGTATTATCTAAGTGGCATGGAACCTCCCTTGGCAAGCATACCCTCGGCCTTCTCACTATTCACACATTTGCACCTCAAAGTGCGCCGAACGTTTCGCCATCCTCCGCTCGAATTATTCAAACATGAGAGCTTGACGCTGACAGCCGAGCGCGGCTCGCCGAAATGCTGTGTATAATTACACACGTATTACGTATAGTGGGTGGATGCAAGTAAATTGTGGGAGATGTGTGTGTGTGTGTGGTGTGGTGCATTATTTGTTAGGAAAGCTGCTTGCTTGCAGGGGAGGAGGCTGCTATTTGCTTATCTCGCCTCACCACAGTGGTTGTAAACTGCCTTAGATACCAATTAAAAACGGCCCGTGATATAAAATGACGGAAAATGTGCTTACAGCGTGGTTCCTGTTTTATTTACAGCGTGCTCTACGGGAACAAGATCAAAGATCTCCCATCTGGAATATTCTACGGGCTATCTTCTCTCCAACTGCTGTAAGTTTATCGTCACGTCTCTCTCCCTGATCGTTGGTCAAATTAGTTTTTTAATTGATGGGACCTATACATAGGGGTTGCCACTGACTGGGATATAGTAGTGAATCACACGAGGGACGGTCGGCGTATATGTGCCTTGTTTTAGATTGCTGAATGGAAACGAGATTTCCTGCATCAGGAGAGACACGCTGAAAGACCTACACAGCCTCAATCTGCTGTAAGTACAAACATATCTCGATTTCTTCAGGTGACAATTCGATCCTTAATTTTTAAATTCTAACTATTCTAAAGACAATCGCGTATAGTCTATTCGCAATTACTTTACCAGCGTTCTGAGTTAGCTTTGTGTTTTTTTAAAGTCAATATTTACCCAATACACGCATTTAAATCAGACTTATTTACTTGATTACAGAAGAAATGAAAAAATGAAGACTCTTAGTCATCATATTTGTAGTGTGTAGTCTTCGAGGTGTGGGGAAAAGTCTAGGGAACCCTAGACTAGGGCGGTAAAGTAAAAAAAGTCAGTATATACATAGTTCGAAGTCCCATAGTTCGCGTGGATTTCAGGCCGCGGCACAATGGAGAACATCTCAAGCCGAAGAAACTAGTGAGCATGTTTATGAGTTTTTCTGCCAGCTCATCTCTCACGGCCTAATAGCCCTCTTCAGTGATTCTCCAGCCTCCCGCTGCGCGCCGTGGAGATTGGAAGAGTTAGGCCTCGTTAACAACGGCCTAAATTACACGTTGTTATGGATGTGCTCGAACGCGTAATTAGCTTATTATTGTACGCGATGTTTTGTTGTGGTGACGGCTAAACGTACGACGGACGTGTCAAAGTGTCGATCGTCTGGCGAGTATTTTCTTGATTGCGTTGTTCGGACCGTTTGGCTCTGGCGTCTTGATTTTTGAACAAAGGGGGTTGCAACGAAGATTCAGCGATCTTGTACGGGGATTACAAACTTCAGTTGTTCCAACTCTGCGATCTCATATTTACTACGTACGTCTCATATTTCTTTATCGTATAAGCACACATTTTTAACTATGGGGAAACAAAGTTGTTTTTATTGCTTGACAACTTTTCTTTAACAGCATTTTTATTAGCGCTCGTTTGTTTGCCATAAAACAATTATTATATTGTCAAAAGTTTCAAGTAAAAATATTTTCCAACTCATTCCTATTCAGTGAAGATTGCTGCTGCAGCTCACAAGAGTTCCTATAAAAAGCATGTAATTAGTTTGCTAGCCTTTTATTATTCATCGCAAGTAATTAATATTTCCTTCTGCCTTGTAAAGTCGACACTTGACGTGTTTGAGATGAAAGACTGAATGTCTCGACGTTTCTGAAAGAAACGCCATGGCGTCGTTCCTTCAAATATACACTAGCACGAGTAAACTTGATAACGCGTCGTCAAAGTTTAATGATATGCATTATTATAACACTTGTGCGCTGTTACTGAACAAGTACAAGATAAATGTTGCAGTCGGTTGAATGTCGAGCAACTCTGGGGAAGTATATACAGAAATATGGCAAAGGGACAACAAGCAAGTAACTTAAGGCAATGATAATCAGCCGTCGAAGAACTCGTTGGGCAAAATATTTCTTGAATCTTGATCACCATAACTCGTTTGGTGTTTCTTAAATACCCACAAAGTATTCAGGACTCTATTGTCATTTGAGAAGTTGTGATAATGAAACAATCAGAGGCAAGAATTGCCCCCCTGAGCTTGTTTTGTGTGATATCATTCTCTAAGTTGTCTTTGTCATTGTTTCCAGGTCACTGTACGACAACAATATCCAATCATTAGCCAATGGTTCCTTCGAGTCGTTGAAATCCATTCAGACTTTGTAAGTATACTGTCATCATGCCCTAACTCTCCCAACTTATTCCTAAGAAGATCGCTTTCCATCTTGCCAGAAAAAAATCCTAGAAGACTAAGGTGAAAATGTCTTGTGAGAGTTTGTTTTTTCCTCCTTGTTCCCTAAAACTTTCACGAGCGTCTATGAGCGGTGCGTTTATTTCGTTGGCTCGGCACACTCAGCAAAAGTGTGTGTGGATTTTTTCATCATTGAGCGTTCGTTTGAGAAAGGTATAGTAAGAAGAACGATTGCCATAAATTTGTCTTGTAACAGACTCCCGACAAATTAGAGTCATCTCGTGTGCCCAAGCGTTGGGCATCACGCCAAGCGGAGCGGAGAACGGGGGAAAACAATTCACCGGATCCCAGCTTTCCAGTTTTCAAATCGTTTCACAAATCTGAGAAGAAAATCTGCCCATGTTTTCATATAAATCGGATTCTGCGCGCGAAGTATAAGCCGATTCGGGATAATTAGCAGAACCCACTTTAAATCAAAGAACCGACCGTATGGCTGGCGCAATGTTGGCAACCCACAAAGCTATCTTCATGAAGATGGAAGGATTCATAAGGAAAGAAACTCTCCTGTCTATCTATGTAACATCGCAAATATTTTTAGCTTACTTTTCATCCCTTATTAATTTATACATATATATATGTATACGAACGCTAAAAGTTTTGCGTCGCCCAGGTTTATTTTGTTACCAACTTACGGAATTTCAATTAATAGAACCCTTTAAATTCTATCGAGTCAGAAAAGAATTCCTATATACAGAATAAACTGCTGTGCATCCACTTTGCAGTCTTATCAACGATGGATGTAAATGTTTATAACACCCACCGGCGTCAGGTTTCAGTTATCCCTCTGTAGCAATTTCAATCTCGGCTGGTCTTAAGATCTTAATAAGCTTTGGTAGTGCGTCTTTCTTTTCATTCGGCATTTAAATTTCAGGTAGCCGATGTTGGTCAATTACAGCTCGTCTGGCATATCATCACTATCAACTGTTTTGCATGACATGACGTATCCAGCAAAAGATATACACTATTGTTTGGTCTTCCCCGACCGTACAATGAGCCATGTCAGTGCCACTGCACAGAGCCGATCTCAAATAATAACATGTTGCGGTTGTATTAGCAGTCGCCAAAGGCTCCACTGTCATTTACATGCGAATCCTGGCTGAAAAGCGCTGGCCTGGGAGTAGTGGGACGCAAGCAGGCAGACATTTCCCGTAGCGAAAGTTTGCTTACGAGTTTGAATTCGACCTGACGGCAACGGGAACTCGAGTAATGGCCATGAGAGTGTTTTTGACATTTTGACGCTTTACAAAACAGAGAAAGAAGATGAGAAAATAGAGTTGAGTAACCGCGATTCTTTTTCAGATGGAAATTAAACAGGAAGTTAATAGGAAATTTAAAAATGGGAATTTATTTATAAATCAATTTAATTTCTTTAATGGAAAAAGTTGGTTTTCATCAGGGTGGAGGTGCCGGCTTCTTAGCTTTTCGTTTTCGTCAAATGTTGCCTGTTTCCTCTCTTTGTGATTTTTAAATCGCAAGTGGAATGAAGCACTGATCAAATGGAAATTGATGTTGGATGTTTTTGTTATGGTCTAAAGTGTAACCAAAATACATGTTAATGGTGAAAACCATCAACATATTTTAGTCTGAGATGCGCAGCGAAATCTCAACAAGTCGCTTTTAAGGCCAATAAATCGTGATTTTTACCGTAAAGATTTATTCGAAAATGAAAATTGATGCAAACTGTGTCATAACTCGATTCAAAGAACAAAAAATTTCGTTTCTTATCGATATGCTTGAAGCATGGTTCCCGAAAAACTAACATCTGCCAAATGGGAAGGTGTTGACCGGCTATCCTGGTTATGGTTTTCTGTGATTTCCCACTAAACCAGGCAAATAGTGGGATAGTTTCTTTACCAAAAGGGCACGGCCGTCTTTTTATATTCACTCCCTTTCCCAGTTCGACAACTTTGGAGCTAGTGTGGTCTTGCTGTTAAAAGTGGAATAATAAACAAATTTATGAAGATTAAGGTACGATAGCTTGGTATAAAAATATCCCGTTGCTATATTTTAAACTAGTTACCGGCTTGGAATAGACTTAGTAGAAATAAACATGATCTAAAACATGAAGCTATACTTGTAACTTACTAGCTGGCCTGCTTGTTGCTAGGCATTTGGCGCGCAACCCGTTCATCTGCGATTGCAACTTGCGTTGGCTGGCGGAATACTTGCACGTGAACCCCATCGAGACGTCGGGTGCACGCTGCGACACGCCCAAACGCATGCAGCGCCGGCGCATCGAGGCACTCAAAGACGACAAGTTCAAATGTACGGGTAAGCCAAGCCACCACCAGTACGGCTCTTCGCTTCCTCCCCCTTCCACAAAACCTTCTCCGGGCCTCCCGGCGATAAACAACTACACTGGGCTAACGCAAACCTAGCTTCGAAGAAAGCTCACAATAATAAGTAAGCTTTGAAAAAACTGATAGACAAACTGGATTTTAATGCTACAAGCGCCACTGAAACTTACCCAATGTTTTGCAAGCTATACTGCTTACTGCTTCATGGGCTGGCAAACGTTCGGAGGCTTGAGCGGATTTCTTAGCTTGCAAACTCAGTTTGTGTAACGGGCTGTTTTTTACACTCGTGCTTATATTAGGAGACAGATATGAGTTTACGAAATGTTCTAATATTTAAAATTTTACAGCTGCTAGCTGGTGGCAAAAATGGGTTTTTGGGGTAACTCTGTACTTCAGATTATTTTTGTTAAAGCAAAGTTTTTGCAAAATCATCTGCCATCTTAAGGCTTCAGTGGATCTAAGAAATGTATAAAAGTATAAATATATACAATTTTTAATTTTTTGGAATCACCAAAGCATAGGCCGAAAAAAAATGGGGAAATACTGCTTTAAATTTGAATAGAATGTATTTTAGTAAGTACCGAGTTTTATCGTTAAGCCGCCATATTTCCCGTATACATTGCTCTTTAGATTTACTAAGCTAAAGTAAGCTCAGTACTAGGTACCTACCTACCTTGGTTTAACTCCAAGTTGTAAATAATAGAAAATGTTCTCAAAGGTTTTGCTAATCGCCGGTGTATTATCATCTCCGAAATAAACTTCTGAACAATTTTATCCTCTGAACAACTAGGAAACAAATTCATCTAATTGATTGTCATCACAGTGACCACTGGGCTGTCCGGCAGATACACTTGTTTGGAAGTTTACCAGCGATTGTAATATCAGCCCTAAAAGTAAGTTTAGTGTGATACCTAACATAAATCATATCACAATAACAATAGTACATTTGAAATGCTTTTTAGATTTTGAATTAATAATCGGTGCTAATAACTGCATTTTCCTCGTCTTCCTATGTTAGTCCTTCCTTACCGTACTCCCTGCCGTACTTGCTTGGGGCTTGCTTTGACTAACACAACTAACAACGTTTCGAGACCTCGTCTCGCCCCCGTGGCACGCAACCCCACGCTGTGTTTCTCGCACAGGTGTCGAGGAGTTCCGAACGCGATACGCCGGGGAATGCCTCATCGACAGCAACTGTCCAGAAGGCTGTTCTTGCCAGGGAACGCTTGTGGATTGCTCGGCCCGTGCATTCAAGGAGATCCCCAAGGATATTCCCATGTACACAACGGAACTGTAAGCACCTTTCAAGCGCCGTTGAATGAAATGTGGAATTGGGAAGTCTCGTCGAGTCCGGATTGCTTTCTCTGTAATATTTACGCAGCGAGAATTGTTCCTGGATCATAAATGTACTTGTACTTTTCTGGTGTGTAACTCCGGTGTGTGGCTCGGTAATATCACTGTAAAATCTTCAGAAACGGTCAGGCAGTAAAGGGAAGTTGAAAACGCATACCAACATCACATTCCCGGCTACGATTACTTGATACATAATCACGCCAATTTGAAGCTTATCTTCATTTCGAAACCATGGCAATAGCCTATCACGAAAGTAAGTGATGATAAAGAACACATCAATTTGTTTTCAGGGGACCAAAAAATACATGGAATTTTTAAGCAAACATAGCTCGTGTCAAATACTTGGTACAAAGAAAAGACTTAAAAACAAATCTCTAGGTCTATATTAACAATAAATGAATACAATTGTCAAAGGAGACTTGTCTATTCTACGGGCCACCATCAAAGGGCTGGTGGAATTGCAACTTTCCACTAATTACCGAATTGAAAAATTTTGTGAAGTGAAGCTGGAACTAAGTTGAAAACAAAAACCCTTTGCCTACTTTAAGAAACTACTCACACATCTGCAACCTTTTGTAATAAGCTGTGCTTTAATTTTGCTTCAAATTTCCAGACTGCTGAACGACAACGAAATTGGAAGAATTCGATCAGATGGTTTGTTTGGTCGGTTGCCTAACCTCCAGAAACTAGACCTTAGGAGGAACAAGATCACGGGCATCGAACAGAATGCATTTGAAGGCACCACACAATTGGCCGAGCTGTAAGTCAAAAACATTCCATACAAGCAATTCTACCAATACGCAGACTGGTTGAAAACAAAGTCGATCCTAAGCAATATATGCATCAATTTCCAGCTTGCTCGCCGAGAACAAAATCCGAGAAGTGCACAACAAGATGTTTGTCGGGCTAATCAATCTCAAGTCACTGTCGCTGTACGACAACGAGATTACGTGCGTGATGCCGGGATCGTTTGACTTCCTCTCTTCTCTTCACACACTGTAAGTTTAAGTCAAACTCGCCCTGGCTCATGACAGAGGCTCATGACATGACTTGCTCACGGTATCCGAATTCAGCATATGGAGCTTGATACCTCAGTAAGAAATTGCCATTGGGAGGTCTATGGTTCGAGCTCAGTGCACCTAGGTACATCCTATCTGGACAATTTTTCTTATTGCTGAGTTCCTCTTCCTATCTCTAGAATAATTGTTTCCTAAGCTGTTCCGTTTCTCACTGAGAACTTGTTCATTAGCTACCTAGGGCAGCCGCATAGATACCAAAAAGTGATTACAGTCAGGACATAAATGAAAATGCAAATATGCATAGTGATTTTAATATGCTTAAAACTATAACTAGCCGTGTAATTGGCTTTAAAAGTTTAATCCTTGTCATGCATAGTGATGTTCCTGATTTTATGCATGCTATTTAAAATTTATTCACATCCATCTTCAGTAGCTGGAAGCTGGTTATGAAGGCAATTATTGTGAAAACAAGAAAAAAGTACAAATTATCGAGCATGACCGTAAATCTTTTCACTTTTAATTCATTCCCTATAACAGCTTCAAATATTTCCAGCCTTTGTACCTTGGGCATAAATGAAAGGTTCTGCTGTAAATGCAACTCCTTGCAACTGACTTGAAATTCCATTGCCTTCTAATAACCCTGTCTCGTCTTTGCCAAGACAGGATATTTCCTCTTCACCATGTCCTTAAGTGTGATGCTGAGAAGATTACAGGCATGGGCTCACTTCAGGGCGAGTCATGTGGCACTGCAAGCTGCTTCAAGTGTGTGCAATTATGTTGTTCAAACTCAATGCTGCTAGTGCTGTCCCACTGAGAATGTCTGAGGACCCAATAAGTGTGTCTACTGTCTGCCTCCCATTACTCAGCAAACACTTAAAACTATTTTTATTAATCATTAGATCTATTTAATTGTTGAAGAGCCACTTCCTCATCATGTAGGTAGCTTTTTTTGTAGGGACTAGGGAGCATTGCTATTAGGCATATTTTCAATGATAGAACAATGAGAACTTTAAATGCAAGCAACTGGTAACAATAATACGACAATCAGCTTCAGCAAAACTTACAAAATCCACGTAAATAAAAAATCTTCGAAACACTGGATCGAAATGAAGGGAAGTGGGGCACTTACTGGTGAAAGCTCCCATCCAGAAAAAGCCAAGTTCTCACTGATAAGAAAGGTTAATTAAAAATACATGACGTTTTGATGTCAAAAAACTACTACGGGTAAAAAACCACCACCGAAACATTTCGTTTTTAAATTAAACTTTCTTTCGAGCGTTTCCATGATTTGTCATGAATGCGTATTCCTCATATTATTTAAGAAATAGTGTGTTATCTAATTTTATACACTTACGTCTATTCCCTAATTTAATCAATAGTTTTCAAAAAAACTGATCTATTCTGTTTACTTCTTCAGATGTAAAAAACTGTTTGAAATCTGTTTTTTGAATACATAATCTGCTATAAATCCCTAGCAGGAATTAGACCCGAGCCTTCTTGCTCCTTAATGCTTGTTAATTGTTAATTTATTATTTGCTCTTTATATCACATTTTTACAATATTGTTCAATTTTGTACAGGATATTGCTAGCTTGTTGCAGTTTGCAGAGTTTGTTCTCCTGGTTTGTGCATGTTTCTACATGCACGTGTTGCCGTTTGGTTTGAACGTATTGTTGGTTGGTTGCCTAGGAATCTGCTGTCCAACCCGTTCAGCTGCAATTGTCATCTGGCTTGGTTCGCCGAGTGGCTGCGCAAGCGAGAGCTGAGTGCCGGCAGCCCAAGATGTGCGTCCCCCGCCCGCGTCAAGGACGTCGCCATCCACGACCTGCCACACCACGAGTTCAAATGCGCCAGTAAGTCACACATTCAAACCGAGACCAATCTTGCACTGCGCTAAATGGTGACTGATGATAAATGGCCAGATGAAGCCTTCCACACCGTTTGCAAAACGTTGGGAATTTATTTGTGCAGTTCTTACTTCTTAGCAGTTTTACCCAGTTAAATCACAGTTTTTTTTAAAAGTAGTACAACACCTTCAAACTTTTCGGCAGATGAATTAAAAGGAATTAAAAGTAAAATAATAATGGCTATTCTCTGGTGTTTTGGGTGTACAACTGTAAATCTTTTCCCTAAGAGTTTCGAAAGTTTTCAAGGCTGCGCCAGGAAGATGTTGCTTGTTTTCATTTACCGATTGCAGCCTGGTGACCTTTCCTCGATAGAAATCCTGAGCCTGTTTTCCATGTTATAAGTAGAATGAGGGAGGCGAGAAATCCGTAGACAAAGATTCATAGTGACCTCAGGTGCCCTGGTGACCGGCTATCTTGCTGGGTTCGTGTTGTCCCTGTGGTTCCCTGGAACCATTCGGAAATGGAATAGTTCTAGTAGGAAAATGTCTATCTTCTTACCCTTGATGGCTTCCTAGACTTTCCAGCTAGCAGTTAAGCTTAGATTCCTAGAAGATCATCCTGATAAGACACAGAAAGTATTTGCTTCATCGTTGACCCAGTATCCCCAGTTGACCCAGTTGACCCAGGTGTATCAAACCAAGATGCTTTTCAATATTTCCAGATGACAACGACCAGGGCTGCCTTGGCGATAACTATTGCCCTCCGAAATGCATCTGCACTGGCACCATTGTTCGATGCAGCCGAGTGCACCTGGAAGAAATACCGAGAGGCATTCCGCCAGAGACATCTGAGCTGTGAGTCAAAATACAAATCTTGGAAAATCCAGAATCTCAAATTGGAAACATTTCTTAGCCATTGCCACTGGCTAGGCACATTACCGGCACTTTTTTGAACTCTTTTGCCCGTTATTACTTGGATTCAACTGATAGTTAATATTCAAATTGTTTGCTCCTGACACAATTCTGCAAGTCCAACTCCTTCCTGAGTCATGGTAGAAAGCTTGCCGTTCATTAATTGCATATTTACTTACTATGTGTACGGTTATGTTTCTCAGGTATCTGGACGTCAACGAAATAAAAACAATTCACGCTGACCGAATAAGTCATCTTAAATCTCTGGCACGACTGTAAGTTCATCCGCTGGCCTCTCTTTCTCTGAGACCAAGAAATCAAGCGTGACATGCTTCTCTTTTGCTAATGATTTTTTTTAATTTTTCAGAGATTTAAGCAACAACCAGATTACAATCTTATCCAACTATACATTTGCCAACCTATCGAAGCTTTCGACACTGTGAGTATTTACCGAATTTGAAATCCATAAACTTTTTTAGTTTGTGTTCGATTTGGGAAATGAAGGAGGTGCAACTTACCACCAGAAGAAACCGTTAACCACAAAGAAAATTAGTGGGCGATGTTGATTCATCTCTCCACACTTAAAGAAGGCTTATGTCGAAACGACGCCCATAAAATGTACTCTGCACTAACTGGTTTCTTCTGATGTTAAGTTGCACCTCCCTTCTTTCCCTAATCCAAACCAAAATTAATCGCCTTTTGGCTTTTTGCTTTCTAGCAGTTTTTAATAAATATTTATGATTGTACTTTCAGCATTATCAGCTACAACAAACTTCAGTGTGTGCAGCGTGACGCGTTGACAGGCCTCAGGTCACTTCGCATCATGTAAGTTCAGAATTTAAATGTTTTAATTAGTTATTCTCATCAGTCATCACAAGAGAGTAGGAGTGTCACTCTATTCGATTAATAGATAATGGGCTGGAAACAATTAATTAATGTTGCTTGCCACCAGCAAAGTTTTTTTAGTTTGGTTTTTTAAACACCTCATAATCATTTTTTTCGATTCTTTTGACGCAAAAACATGGTTTTACTCAATTTCGTGCATTTTTATAATGTAGATTGCTAGTTTTGCCTTGTGCCTAGAAGCATAGCTTTTGTGTTTAGCAGGTCTGCCAACCATTATTTCCAGAACAAACTCTCTTTGACATTTTTGAAATAAAAACAGTTCTTACAAAATTGATTGATAATGGGATTTTAACTACTTTTTTGATTTTCGATGTTGCAGACATAACCGTTTAACAGCCTTACTAGCGAATGTCATTTCTAAAAAACTTTTGCTGTGTATTGTCTCTCATACATACGCTATTCTGTATTCTCTATTAAATATAACGTTTTGTTTACATTTACAGATCTCTTCATGGCAACGACATTTCGATGATCCCTGATGGATCGTTCCGAGATCTGACATCCATAACACATTTGTAAGCAAACTTTCCACTCGCCGATTGCTGTTCCTTCCATCCACACGCGATCTGCAACTGTTTGGGTTGTTTCCGCAGGGCGCTGGGTGCTAACCCGCTCTACTGTGACTGCTCCATGAAGTGGCTTGCCGATTGGGTGAAACGAGACTACGTAGAGCCTGGCATCGCTCGATGTGCGGAACCAAACCCGATGAAAGACAAGCTGCTTCTCACGACCCCCAGCTCTTCGTTCCAGTGCAAGGGTGAGCCAATGAAGACACCTGTACAGGTTTCAGTTTCTGTCTGCTAGAAGCACTCAAAGCGGTTTTTGATTTGGGGACTTGAAGAAAACGATGCTGGGAGGGAGGGAGGGACAGTCTATGTGTAGGAAGAAAACGATTTGTCTTTTTACATTTTGAAGACATGAAGCGTATACAAATATTGAATTTTTGTGCCGTGTAGGTAGAAAAGTTACATTTAAATTAATCAGGGGTGTCTAACACTACTATTACCTTAACGGCCGGTGTCTTTTTGTAGATTCTAACGCGATCCTAGATGTAATGTTGAAATTTGCTTTTTGTCCTCATAAGTAGAAAGGATCCTCAGTAAATTTGACAATTAATTAAAAATTGAAAGTTAAATTTTGGTACGTAGATAAGACAATCTATATGTAAATCCAGTCTAAATTTTCTATAAAGTGTCAACATGAATGTAGAGCAGCCAAAGGCTGGAATAATTGGTTTTGGAAAGGAAGGGATGGGATGGGCAATTTAACACAGCAGAAACCATTTCGAGCAGCGATGAAATGTTTGTTGACGTTATGGCCTGAGCCTTCTTCAAATCATGCTTTAAAAACCATTTCGCAAGTGAGAGCTGGACCGCAGTCTGCCAGTTACAAATCCCTGAATTACTTGACATGTGTTGTAATCAGTAATAATGCTACTGGCTGTAAAAACAAAAATTTACAGCGGGGTATTTTTAAATCATTTTTTTAAAACTTGCTAAGATTAAGAGGTAGACTTGCATCTACAATAAGAACTTTGTTGCTAGCTTCATTAATTATTATTGATTATTTGAACAGATTTGCATGAAGTGAGATTACTATCCCACCATTTTCCCATAACTGCAAGCAAATTGCCGCTTGAGACGTTCCTACTGCCCTTGTCTTGTTTGCTTAGCTTCGCTAAATGAAAAAAAAATCAACGTGGTAGAAATCTACAGATTCCCCTAACCAACTGCAGCGCAGATAGTCACGCACCCGTGCCTGGGCTTGAGATTGTCCGAATGTGCCGAAGGTGCTGCGTAATTATCGACAGAGCACTGAATTTCGAACCATTTGTTTTGCTAACGGCGTGCAGGGCGCGTGGGCTACGAGATCCTGTCCAAGTGCGATGCTTGCTTCACGTTCCCGTGCTCCAACGGAGGGCAGTGCGAGGCCCAGCCCCACCGCCAGTACGCGTGCCGATGTGCGCCGGGATATCATGGCCAGCACTGCCAGCACATGATCGATGCCTGCTTTGGGAACCCCTGCCGAAATTCAGGCACATGCAAGGTGCTGGAGGAGGGGCGCTTCAGGTGAGGACAAAGGCATCCCGGACCCTTAGCTAATATCCACTTTGTTTCGTAAAATTGTGGTAATATCGTTCTATCGATATTTCGTGGTTCGTAATTTGCGGTTTCCTAATACTGCGGTTGCTGATAGCCTAGCACCACCGAGCTGCCGAAAACCTCTTGTAATATCCACTTTAGGGCCAGGGTGGAAGGTGGAATTAAAGAATACTGATTTAAAAAATGGGTTTAAATGCTTAGAAATTCGCGAAAACTTTTGCAAGGCTTTGTAAACTAAGATGTCTACTTTGTAAGGGGTGAAACGCCTTTTTATCCCTTAGCCTGGATTCACGAGAAGGGATATTCAACGTCTCTTCACTCTTGGAATTAGCTTTCACTCAAGGTTAAGTCGTAACCTTGCTTCGAGAATCCAGGCCCTACAGAAGTAATTGTGAAACGTTGAGAAAGTTTTATCAAATCTTAGCATTGAAACACAGTTTGTAATTTTTTTGAATTCAAGTGCCAAGATTAGAAGAGAGACTAAAAAATTCTAAAAACTTTTACGAGGCGTAAATTAATTCTAGAGCCCATGATAAATGATTAAAAAGTTGCATAGTTTTTCGGCGTTTCGAACGTGCTACTGTTGACAAGGCCATCTTTTAGAAAAAATATGTGAAGGACTACATTTAGACACGTTTACATTTGCTTCTTTAGGATTTCTTTCGGAAATACAAATCTAAAGAAACTGCACTTCTACATATTTAAGTTTGTTTTTCTTGAAGATCAAAGTGCTATCAAGTCTGACATGTCAAATTATTAGAATATTTTAGAGACAGACTAAAACTATAAAAATTTCAGGTAGAAAAGTACATGCTATGGTCGTTCCTTGTTCTTCAATTTCCTCCTAAACTTTCACTCAATTCAACTCAAACCTCTTCTCTCCCTTCCTCTTCCCATCATTCCTCAAATTCTCAATTTGCACCACTTTTCAACTTCATTTACCTCCTCCAATCTTTGCCTCTTTTTACAAACAGTATTCACAGAATAAATGTCAATTTCCCCCCGAAAGAATTTCGTAATTGCCTGCAAGCTAATTAACCGATTAAACTGTTTACAGCTGTCATTGTGCGGCTGGTTTCGAAGGGGATCGATGCCAGACCAACGTTGACGACTGCTCCAACAACAAGTGCGAGAACAACGCGACCTGCGTGGACCAGATACAAGCCTACCAATGCAAATGCCAGCCAGGATACATGGGTATGCTAGAAAAGTGACTTCTGTGTTTATTACCTCCAAAAGCTAATCTTGATTTCATAATCTGAGCAACAGCCAATCTCAGCAAGAAAATGACTTCGTAGTCACTTACGGACAAAAGCAACAATATTGAGCAACAAAATAAACGACAATTTTACAACTGACATCGATCGCTTGAAACACATCTCTTGAAAC
Source organism: Lednia tumana (assembly GCA_003287335.1). Lineage (NCBI taxonomy): Eukaryota > Metazoa > Arthropoda > Insecta > Plecoptera > Nemouridae > Lednia > Lednia tumana. Next base: position 18,534 of record QKMV01000841.1, read on the forward strand.
GTGTTTGTATAGCCGAACACAATAAAGGACCAAACTTATCATGTGAGACTTGTCTGTTAAATTAACGCAGGCACTGTGCCGATTTCTTCCAGGGGAGTACTGCGAGGCCAAAATCCCGTTCTGCTCCAAGGAGTTCAACCCGTGCCGGAACGGGGCGTTGTGTATCGACCAGTTCACGCATTACTCTTGCGAGTGCAGCAGCGGCTTCAGCGGGGAGAACTGCACCGAGAACGCTGACGACTGCCTCAGCAACATGTGTCAGGTTGGAGCACTTGTTCGTTAGGAAGCTAGAGGGCATTTCTTCTTAGTAGTCACCGGAAATGGGGATAGTCAGGTAGCTTACCATGCGCCTGCAGGTGGTGACATTTCGGAATAAATGCACTATAGACAGTCCATGTGTCCATGTGTCCATGTGTGCATGTGTCCAAGTGTGAAGCATAATTACTTATAATTATA
>QKMV01000842.1:798-15278 GCA_003287335.1 Lednia tumana
GTTAGATAACAAGTTTCACGAAAAAGCTGTGTACTAGCTGGGTACACTGATGGCTCCACTAAAATATTAACAACGTTGACAGGTGGGATATTGTTAGATAACAAGTTTCACGAAAAAGCTGTGTACTAGCTGGGTACACTGATGGCTCCACTAAAATATTAACAACGTTTCGCGAACTGTTTGTAAGCAGCATTCGCAGAAAAAAAACAGCGCAAAAACAGTTTCCGGAACTGGGTAAACTTCTCAGTAGTTCAATTATAAATTACAACCGTTTCGTTCTGTACGCAACAATTCGCGAAACGTTGGGAATTTATTAGTGGATTTTTTAGCAGTTTTACTTAGTTAAGTAAACAGTTTTTTTGATAGCTAGTGCTAAGATGAGGAAGAAGACATGAGCACAAAAAAAATTAAAACGCTTCACGGTTTGGCACGTCGGTATTTTATTTACACAACGTTTCGGACATGATCGTTCTCTCTCTCGTCTTTAGGTAGTCGTAATGAAGTTGTGTAGATCACTATTTTTTTGAGTCACTATTTGAAAATGGATTTTCTATCACGTCCTAAACAGGTGGAACATTTTTTTTTTGCACTAGTCAAGATTCATTGGCCAGAGCCGACCAGGGCAGTGTCCTGGTATTTTTGTTGGGTTGATTTTTGGAGTGACACACATATATATATAATGCTATTCAGCTGAATTGCCAGCACACATCTAAAGTTACTTTTTTTACACTAGTTTTCATGACCACCCTTTAAAGTTAAAATACGACTGGCAATGGGAATAACCATATTAGGTTCAAGGACACGCATGCAGTGGAGTTCTCCTAACAATGCTCATCACTTCGGTTCCGATGTCGGGTCGGTTCGGGTCGGTTCGGGTCGGTTCGGTTCGGTTCGGTTATATGCTACCATGGCTGTAGTTCAATTTATTCATTTGATAAAGGACACTCCAATTCAAGAGCACTACAACTGCGTTATTTAATTTATTTTGGACAAAAATTTAAAGACGACAACTGCGATTACTCTCCTCAGTAGCATCAGTGCAGTTTTAAGGAATTGAGTTGCGGAGGCTTGGGCTATCCTAGTAAATGTCAACAACTTTAGTTTGATCTAAACTCTGAAATATATCCATTACACTGAAAATACGACCACGTATCCACAGACATCCAGATCTACAATATGAGTAGATGTTTCGGGTCAAGATGGAAATGTAATGGTATGGCGAAGGGGATGTGAGGGGATAGACTGAGTGAGATAAATAGATCTGTTTGACATGGAGAAGGATGTGGTTCCATTTGACGTGTCTTATTAAGCGATGAGTGAGCCTGTGGATGGATTGGGAGAATGGCAATATTCGTCACTTACTTTGTGATGTTGGTGGGAATGTATCCGACGTACGCGTGCTCGGATAGATCGAGAGACTTGAGCGAGCCCTGTGATTGGCCAGCCACGTCTTCCGAGTCGTCGAGCTTGAGCATTCCGTCGCGGTGGTAACGCTTGGCAACCACGCGATGGAACTTCTTCAGCTCCACACGGTCCAGCGACCGAATGACAACCGCGCCGTTGCCCAGGTTGTACCGGAACTCCACGTAGCTGCGAGGAATAAACAGTGGCGTTATTACGGCAACTGCGGTCGTAGAGAGGGCCCGTGGGTACCGAAAATCTTTAGCGATGAGTATGGACGTACAGAAGGTCATTGTGAGTGACGAAAAGTTGTATCAGAAGTGGTGACGAGCTGTTGAAAGCTTTTGAGTTCCACTTGTTTACTTTATAATTATATGTCCGGGTATGTCAGGGTCAATTTTTCTGACAAAGATCCGCAAAATGTTTTACATTACCATCCATAGCACGTGCCTGTCACACGCCCTCGTTTCTTTGTATTTGTTAGCATTAATATAATATTAAAGCTACAAAACTAACTAGAAGCTAGAAAATGATGCTAGGAAGTATACTACAAACATTTCTGAGCTATTGAGATTGCGAGCAGTTGAGATTTTGACAACTTGAGATTCAGCTATCGAAATGTTTGAAGTTTGTATGTTTCGTAGCCAAGAAAGCTGCATCTTGTCTACTTGCAACGCCAATAGACTTCTGTAGATAGGCGAAGCTTGTGTCCAAAAACTCGCATGATGAGTCAGCTTAGGTATCATATCTGCACTGCCATTCCCTTAACCGTCCAAATACCCGCATGCCGACCACTCGCTGATTGCTTCTCTGTGGCATGACGTCACATAGACTGAGGCGGTATCTCTGTATATGTCAATTTCTTGCAATCACTACTGTTATTTATAACAGCAGCTCGCTAATCTGTAAACTGATGAACACAACAGTATACAACAGTAAACAATACTGTATACATTGGCGAGCTGCTGAGATACAGTCTCTACAGTGAGAGATCATACTGCGTTACACCCACAAAATAGTTTCTCTAGCTATACCTTTCTGTGGTAACTGTCACCATCGCCCCTGGCGTAAAAATATGCTATCCCAGTAAAAAGGATTTTGAATGCAAGATCCAGCATGTTTGCTAGCAGTTGGGATAATGTGAACATTTCGTGTCAAGCCAACCCACCCGTTGACAATGGCTAGGGAGACGAAGTCGCCAGTGCCGTCTGACTTCTGTTGGTTGTAGAGGAGGATGCCGTCGTTGGCATATGTCTTGAATTCCACCTCGACGCTAAGCTTGTTGTACGCCTTCAGGTGTTTCAGTCGCACGAACGAACGGCCGTCGAACGCGGGGATCGTGTAGCCTGCAACAGAGGGGTGGACATTCAAGCGAAAATACACGAAATGGGGTTGAACATGCTTTTCATAAGACATCCCTCTTCTTCAAGCGCAAACTTGAGCTGTTCTTGAAGAAGTATGCAGAAAAGTCTTGGGAATACGCTTAGACATGAAACAAATTTAAGAGGCCACAGGAGACTGACGGTCAATGGCAAGCACGCTGTGATTTTTTATATGTTATTCTTGGTTCTAGAAACGCCTATAGTTAAACATGGTGAGCCGCACGGGAAAACTTCCGCGGACCAAGTTTTGTTGACAAATGCTTACTCAATCGTTCAATATAACGAATGAAAGTCAGCAAAAGAGTTGTAGATCAAAGTGTAACTTAGGTCTCACTGCAAGCCTTTTTCCTTTATTTGTTATATATTATTCAAATGTAGCAAATATCACTATAAAATTGATCACTTTTTGGCGCATTTATGGCTTTCTTGGCCAAAATATTGAACAAAGTGCTGTAGAAAGACCTACGCTACAACAAGGATAACAAATTTAAAGCCAAATACGCGGCTAGTATTAATTTGAAGAAAATTAAAATCACTTCAAAAATACCTGCTTACTCGAGGTTACTGGTTACTGGTACTGCTTACTCCAGGGTTCAAGTCCTCTAACAAGCAGGTATTTTTGAAGTGATTTTAATATTCTTCAAACCTACGTTACGCTTTTATTCACAGTCCTCTGGCGCACTATCTCATGAGGTTATCTTGAACAATTGAGTCCGAATACGCCGACAACACTTGGTCTCCAATGCATTCAGATCCAAGGTAGGACCGTCCAAATATGGTATGCTTACTCTTACGCTGCACGTGCATTTCGCAGCGTGGGCCGGTAAACGGCTGCGCGCAGATGCAGGTAAACTCCTCGTGCAGTTCGTCCACACAAGAGCCACCATTTGCGCATGGCTGTGACGCGCATGCGCGGAACTCCAGCGTTGGTCGCAGCGGCGCAGAGTTGGCTGCAAGCCGGGAAACACCGCGCTCAGATGGCAGCACTTTCAGAAGTGGCACAATTAACAGGTGGATAAAACATAAGTTCACGATAGGTTTTCTCTGGTTGAAACATTTACATTTTCTGCATCCTTTACCGTCAAATTAGCATCCGGTTCTACAGTTAGATTCGTAAATTTTGCTGTATTTCGTTAAAAAAAAAACAACACGAACAGATCGGTAGGCTTTGACGCGCGCGGATATGGCTGGCTGTATCGGAGAACATTAGCCCCCGTATCAACAAAAAAATCCATTTACAAATCAAACAGACGTTTAAAATCAAAAATTAACGTTGGATATTCCCCAAAAACCGATGAAAATCCGAATTCATAGAAATTTACAAGCTATAATTATATTTCACAACATCTTGTGCCCAAATTCGCAAGGTTAGTAGCAACTAAAAGTTATTTCGGACAAAACCGCTTGATCGTTTATTTCTCTCCGCTAGGCTATCTTGAAGCTCTTCCAACGACAACCCAAACTCTTAAAATGATCTGGCCAAGGTGCTGGCACGTTTGCGGGTCCACCGTTGGCTCACCGATGCACTCCTGTCGGTCGGGCGTCTCGGCGTGGTTCTCCTGACAGACACAGGCCAGCGCCACGCAGCGGCTGTGCCCCACACCACAGTCGCTGTCAACAGTGCATAGATCGCCCAGTAGGGCGTGCACCACGCGGATCGTGGCGGGTGTGGGCCGATATCCAGCAAGCGCGTCTGCAAACCAAACAACGGAGCAAGGTCAAACGTGGTTCAGTAGCGACCTCCAGTTTTAGGGTCCGTTCTAGATTCTACCTCTTTATTCATTCAGTCCAAGTTTTGTCACCAAATTCTGACTCTACCGTTGAAGACAAACTACGATAGTAAGCGAGAGAGTTGGAGATAAAAGTGTAACCCAGGGCCCTCTGCAACGGTTTCTTCAATATGTTGGCCAATAGTGCAAAAATGTGCTCTTGAACATGATCATTTCTGATGATTTTTGCTAAATTTGGATTAAATATTACTGAGAGTGGAATACAAATTGGCAAAAAGGGCTTGGGGAGAAACCCACGACAAGATTTTCTATGCAACTATTTCGCTATACTATCGTAGGTAACCTATAACGGTTGAGTCAGTTTATGTGGACAAAAATTGGTCCGCAGAAGTTAACCTGTGCGGCTCGCAATGTTAAAGCATTGAGGCTATGTCGAAACATGTCGAGCTTGGACAACATTTTCAGGGGCGTTCAATAACAGCCTCAAGGCCAAGTGGCAAAAGTAGCAAAAATAAGGTAAAACTCTGTTCAGTAACAGCATTCAGGTACGGTAAGGTTTCAATTTATCACCACCATTGGCATCTTAACGGCAGCCTGTAATCTAAAACCCGGGGCACATTTAATGGTGAATTTATAAATTGACACCGGGATTATCTACCAAAATGCCAGCATTCAATTTGAAACAGGAGCATTTCGCAATATCTTAATAATGAAAATGCCCTTGGCGTCAACGGGGGTAAGTCTGCATACCGTGGTAGACGCTGCTCTTGAGCTGATGTCGAGGCTCGAGTGTCAACAGGCTGTTGTAGCTGTAATACTTGTTGGGCGGGAGCAGAAGGTGGCGCGTGGACTTGTACAGCGATGAGCTCACGTCCTCCGGTTCGGTGGACCGATCAGCTGTTGATCGACGAAGCGGCCATTCCGTGCCCGGGAACATCTCCTCTGTAACGGGCATAGCGGCTAAGGTCAGTCTTGGTTCTAGGTCTCAAGATCAGACGGAAGCGTGCTAGACATGTTTGGTTCCAAATCGGAGCTGGTGTTTTTCATTTCCACGCTCATAAATACGGGTTAAATTGACGTGCTCTAAATAACGTAACCAAAGATTCGAGTAACATCGTTGTACAACTCAATTTGCATCACCAATCATATTATGCCTACCTGGACCAATACAACAAGTCTTTTGTTGAAGTTGGCTTCTAGTTTAGTAAGCTTATACAAATGTTCGTTTACCCTTGCACGCGCCTAACGCCTGCACCACGATGTCCTTCTGGTATCGACACGAGAAGAGCTTCAGCTGGCACTCAGAGCCATACGTCTGACCGTCGTTGCCGCACACCACCTGTGTGCTGATTGGTTCGTCCGAACACGTAGACCGGCACACGCACTCGGCGTGTCCATGGTGCTCCTCACAGATGGCGCTGAAGTAGCAGTCCAGCAGCGAGCAAGACGTGGCCATCGGCGTCGTCACGTCCGCTGCGCATGTGCATTACAAGCACGTTTCAAACACGGCAATATGGCGGTTGCAGGGGCAAAGGGGGAAAACCAACCCTCATAGTTAGTTCTATCACAAAGGCTTCGTGTATATTCTAGACAACAAGATTACTGACATCCATTTTAGACCAATCCGACCAATCCGACACCTAGATCATGTTCGCGAGTTGTGTCACTGTATCAGCACCAACGTCAACTTGGTATGAAACATTCTAGCTGGCGGTGAATTACTTCTTGTGACTTTTAAAAAATAGCGGATGAAGACAAAGCGGAGGAGTTATTAATCGCTGAAATCTCGAGACTATGCCTATTTTATGGGCTGCATGTAAATAAGAAGCAAACATCTAACATACACTATATCTCAAACACCACTTTCAGGATCTACTCGCTTCGTTTGGAAGCGAATAGACAATGGATGCAGACAATGTAGACAATGGATGATCCAAGACAAAAGGCGAAAAAGGGGTTGGTAAAATAAGTGTGTGGAAGAGTTAAAACATTTCTGTATTACAGCCGAGATTCATTGAACTGCAGTACCAATGTTCAGTAGTGGACAACCGTAAGTCTGGCAGCTTGTGGCCCAAAGGTACGCACCCTTGACGCATCCGTGCGGTCCGAGCAGCTTGTTGTGGCCCGTGCAGACGGTGCACTTCTGCCCCTGTATTCCCGGCTTGCACACGCAGCGCCCCGTCATCTGTTCGCAGTCGTCACGCACCGAGCCCCATACCGAGCAGCCGCACGCTGCCGTGGTTACCAAAGAACACGTGGGAGATTAGCTTACGCATGGGAATTATTATTAGTAGAAGGTTAGGTAGGCGTTGTACAGGAAAAACTTACTGTAACTCAAACTAGTTCCAATTCGATTTCATCGATAACATGGCGTGTAATTATAGCCCCATATCGAAATGAATTGGTATATTATTCCAGCAAAAATTGGATCGGACTTAGGATCGGTATTACAATGTCCAAACTTCTTCTGAACTATTTAATCCTCTGGAAGATCGTTAGCGGTCACCATGGTGACAACTTTAGCTAACTTTTTTTGTTACCAAATAGTTCGGTGGACAAATAGTTCGAAAGATTTTTGGTTGCTGTAATACCAGCTCTTAGTTACCAGAGATGCAATGAGAGCATGAGAGATGCATGAGAACAATAAAAATTTTGGAGAGTTTAGTTCTACATTGCTCATTACACAACGCTTGGACAAAAATGCTGTGCGCCTAAAATTAGTTTCGTTAAGATAAGTTTTCGATAAGAAATAAACAAACTATATAAACAAATCGTGGATAAGCATAGTGCGAGGGAAATTATAAAACTTTTAGATCGCAGGTGCTTCCCTTGTGTAAAACTATCCCATGCACACTATCATAGATGCAGCACATGTAGATAGATGACAGGGTCCCTGGATCTCTTAATTCTTGATCTGTCTAATGCCATGCTAAAATATGATCAATCTATATAAAAGTCTTTAGACTCATGTCTAGCTCCTAATCTGAGCACTTCTTCGCACAAAAACATTACCAGCTGGCTCGAATGCTAATAAATCTACTTGAAGTCCCAACGTTTCGTAAAGTGTACTCCTTACTTCTTCAGAACGACTTTTAATGGGTTTTTAAGCATTCAGACCAGTTAATAATCATTTGTTTTGATCTATCTTGTTGACGTACTACTAATAAGTAGGTCACCCATGTAGAATCAGCCTACTACAGGCAAATCTCTGTACTCACGTATGCATCCCTGGTGTCCCTCGCTGATCTTGGGAAGCCCCCAGAATCCAGCCTCGCAGCGATCGCAGCGCTGCCCACCGACGCCCGGCCTGCAGACGCACTGCTTGGTCTCCAGGTGGCAGGGCAAATCGGGCACAGAGCCCAGCCGATGGCAGCCGCACTGCGCAGGACAGCCGGCGTTGTCTGCGCCCAGCGCAGCCGTCTTGCCGTCCGGGCAGCAGCCGAACCACGCGGCTTCGCAGCTCGATGACCCGCCAGGGCCTTCTGCAATTGAAAAGGCGTTGCTGCTTACTTCTTTCAATTTGGTTTGGTACGGTTACCATAGCACCCGCTGAAAGGAGGTGTGATCGCTAGATTGTTGCTGACTTAGGGTCCGAATTGAGTATTGACTCTCGTTGATCTTGTCGACTATTTCGGGGAGGTATGACTAGAGAGAATTTTTGTGGGTGTAACGCAGTAAGGTCTTTCACAGGATAGACTTCGTTGCGTTTCAATGAAGGCTCTCTTTAGCTACACCTCTATGTGTTAACTGCACTAGCGCTCTAGGTAGAAAAGTGTGCCCTCACAGTAAAAAGAGTGTAAATGATTGACATGCAAATCGTAATGAAGCTCGTTTCATGTTCATAGGGGGCGTGATATGTCTTCCTTCGGGGCGGCAATGGTCTAAATCGGGCACGGCACGCAACGCACCTTTCTTGCAGCACTTGGCAAAGTGCGTGGTCTGGTGGCAGTAGCTACCGGAAGGACAGTCCTTACGGCTCGGTCCATGGCCGCAGTCAAACTCGTGACCAGCCTCGTCGGTCAAAGGAATGCCGCCGTTACACGGCTTCACCTCCATGCCTGTGGACAAGAAGCGAAAGTCAAGACACGAAAATTTACGACCGAAATGATGGGAGGGGGAACTTAACTGTATTTGCGATGTCTGCGAAAGTGTCACGATGCCAAAAGATTTGTAAAACATGACGCAAAATTTGTGTGTAAAACCCGTTTTACATTTTGGCCAGATCGAACATTTTACTGATTCTGAGGCAGGTGAGCATATATGTTTTTGTTGCATTAGGGTAGATGGGTGCAATCGTTTTCTGATGTTTAGTTACGGCTAGCCAACAAGAGAGACAAACCACAAAACGAAACGCAATAAAAACGAGACTTGTCGTGAAAAAAAAACGTTAGCTTCATTATAAACATCGGTTCTACGCAATTATAAAACATGCAATTTCACACTTTTGTAATACAACATCGAAAACAAATCCTGCAATACAGTTAATTAAACAGAAAAAAGTCCAGTGTTCAAACAATATGTTAAAAAATAACACAAAGACAACAAGGGAAAAAAATCGCCTGTTACTAATCACAACCACTGCAGAAAGCGGAGAACACTAAGAACCGAAACACAAAACACAAGCAAGCGTACAACAAACAGTCCACTTCACGCCACGCGGCGACCATGCTGCCTATCGGTCACCTCGACACAACTCGAGCGGTCTCAGTCGCAGCTCCTCTTGGCGCATACAGCCTTCCATCTTCATCGCGCACAGCGACGCGTACAGCTTCAGATCCGACGCGCACACTGCCTTGTTGACGATCTGTGTCTCGGGGGAGTTGCAATCGAAGTGACAGGAACATCGAGGCAGGCCGTCGGGGCCGAGTTCGCATGTAGCCTCGTAGTCGCAGTGGATGTCTCGACAAGCCTCGCGCTCGTCACTTCCGGATGAGATTATATTTGACTCGACAGACTTCTGTGGCGGCGCAGTAACGACGGTCTGGTGGAAGCTAGGTGATGTCTGGGTGGCTGAATGGGTAGGGACGCGTGCTGTTAGTCTTGTTAGTTGTTAGTAGGCGGGCATGGGTGCTACCTCAGACGTAGATTCATTTTTATTATCTGCAGGTTTCTATGTTAGTGTTTCCGTTTAAAAGAAGCGAAAGGTTGTTTTAAAAGGTTGCCAAAAGTGGTAAGTGTACTGGTGCCGGCTGGCTCCGACCACAGCGAGATCTTGGTGTGCTTTACAACAAATCACATTTTTAAATGGGCGCGAGATATAATATTCGATCACTGTCGTAGCCTCGAGGCAATACGAGTTCTTTCCCGTGTTGAAACATTCAAGCAGTGGTTTGTCAATGTTAGCCAATTGAAATTAAATCTTTTTCGTAAATATCTACAATACATGGTTTAAAGTGGATTCAGAAATCATATGGTGGTTATTCCATTGTCAACTCTCTTCTTAATTTCTGATTTTATAAAAATTGCTATTTTGTACCAATATAAGAACTAGGTTTTAGCGTGAGCTAGATTTTTTCACGAGGCAATAATCTAATTAGCCCTTATGATTAACGTTGCCCGGCATCCCTTTCACATGGTCCTTACACAAGTTTATTTGACTAGTTACCTATCCTGAACTGGCTATGATAGCTTTAAATAAAGGGATGTTATGACCTTATAGCTCAGGATGTATGAAAGTCAACTCACTGAGCGCCAGCTTCTCGCGACACTCGCCGTAGAAGAGCACCGTAAGCGGCGCTGTTCCGTGGTCCAGACATTTGGCCTTGCGCAGTTCGCACTCCCCCCGGTAGGTGATCATGTTAGATGCGCAGAGCGGCTCTGCGCCGGCCTCGTCGTCCGCGCACTCTGTCGGACAGACGCACTCGCCAGCCTCACAGCGCGCGCCCTGCTTGCACTCGACGCCGGCGCACAAGTCTGCGCGCATACACAGGAATGGACACCGAGGGTCAATTGACGACTACAGAAATACGGCTCCACGGTGCCTAGTCTCGGAGTATTCTTGTTGACGAGAATTCTTATTCCCATTTGATTTAACATGGGAAACGATAATTTCCGTCAAAGATAACCTTTCTACACTGGACATTCTGAGACGGTTAACATGTGGGCAGCAATACATTTCTATGGTAGTGATAATTCTAGAAGACTCACAGAAGCACAAAGTTCTCCGAAAGTTGTTTTAGAGGGCCGATTGCACTAACTTTTCAACAAGATTTACATCATTCTTCTTTGATTTTCTTTGTTTTTATTAGTTAAAATGTGTGGAACAAAACTGAAATTAAGTTTCCGTGAATTCAATATTGATACTTGGTGAAACCGACAACGAATAAATTAAAATTGTTGATCTCAGCTGGGATCTGAACCCGTAGCATTTGTTATTCCAGGGCATCCACTTTAACGCCATGCTATACCAATGAGAATTTAATATTAAAGTTTCTCTTTAGAATGCTAAGCTTCTCACAGTCGTTTTACTGTTTGCTCTAAAATGCGAGAATGGTTTCCCCATACAACTTGATTTATGGGGGAATTTTGCTCTATTTTAATTTTTAAGGTTCGTGAGTACTAGCCATGGAATACGACGTGTAGGTGATTTTTTGTACAGTACCTCTGCTAGCTCTACTTTTGAGGATAGCCTGTAATAGTTAGAAAGGGAGTTGCAAATGAAAGAACAAACTAGGTCTATTTGGAAGCTATTTTGGAATATTTTTCTCCTGAATCGCTCAAAAGGACTATTATCAATGCTCAATATCAGCCTTTTTAGATAGCCATGACGGAAAAAATGCATTTAACACTGAAAAAACATATTCCCAATAGACTTAACAATTTTATTTTTATCTACAACTTCCTCACTTCTATAATCATACGCTATTATCAACATACAGCCAGCAGAGGCACACAAGATTTGATCTGATCAAGGTGTTCTGATCATGTTAAAAAAACGATTTCTTTTGATGGCATCTTCACTTGTCACAGAGGTAAGTATTGTTATTTGTTTTTGTTTATAAGTTGAAATAGAAATTGAAAAAATTTCAAAAAAAAATTGAGAAATTCAAATAAAATAAAACCAAAAAGTGCGCTCGGTGACATGGAAACTGCCAACTGGCAACTAGTGACTGGTCAACTCACCGCAGTCTCCCTTGTAGGCCATTAGGACGTACTGCTGGGTCTTGCAGGACGTGTAGCGAAGGTCGCAGTCGTTCTTGTACGTCTTGCCATCCGTGCCGCACACCGGTGAGTCGAACTGAAAGCCCATCGGAAGTCAGAAGCGTCAACATGCCTCTACATGCCTCTAAACAATTTATCACATCATATTTATGCTCAGAAAAATTGTTTTGCCATCGTTTGAAATGGCTTGAGCGATCGGACTTATGAACTAGATTGCGAGAATGGAAAAATATGCAGATTCATCTTTTTTTGTTAAACATTGCACTGATTTGAGCTGAGGTCGATCTTTGCGAAGCACATTCCTTTCTTTAGATGGTAACAACTTTTAAAATAGCACACAAGGGATTAGTTTTCATATTTTTCTCAGAAGAAAATGAATGAGCACAGTTACAAATACGCTTTCTGTTCACTTCTATTAACAGTTTATTTCATCAAACTGATTTTATAGCACTTAAAAGTGCACGGATTGTCATGGTCACCGTAAATCTTACATTGTTAGCCAATACACTATAAATGTAACGATGTGGCTTTTCGGTTGTCTGCAAACAGCCATTTACTTTGGGATGGGAGAGGTTTGAAAGAAGTATGGGTACACATCATGCAGGCTCGTGTCTCTTATACTTTTAGCTCTATTCTTTTTTAAAACACGTATTATTATTGCTTTGTAACGAAAGATTTCACACTGAATGTTGAAACACGGTTAAACAGTAAGATAACATTGTGTGTATATTCTCTAGCTCTTCACGAGACTGCACTGTTCAGTTCAGAGCTGGCAAAAGAACCTAATGTTTTGAAATGTGTTTGTAGGTTCCCGTGGGAAATTCAAACGCAGTCCAGGCTTTTCTTTTGCTTCAAAAATTCAATATGACATGCGGAGATTCTGACTGTCAGCTTGCCACGGGCGCTGCCCAATTTATAATGTACATCGCCATTATGCTTGTGTGTGGAAGTGCATGCACAAGTGCGTGGTAAAGAGCGTGTCGAAGTGCGTGTATAGAAGTGCGTATGAAACGCGTAACAAAGTGCGTATGAAAGTGCATGTGGAAGTGCAATCAATGTGTACGTCGAAGTGCTAGTGGCGAAGTACGTATATAACGGCGTCTCAAAGTGCGAGTAAAAGTGCGTATGAATGTGCGTGGATCAAGTATGTCTCGACTGTATTTCCAAAGCGCGGACCAAATTGTGAGTAGCTGTGGGTGACTCACCGTGACGCAGGGGCCCGGGCAGACGCAGTCGGAGTTTCCGGTTCCGTCGCTCTCGCACACTGAGTAGTGGTCACACTTCCGGTTCTCACAGCCATCTGTAAGAAATCAGTCAAAGTGGGCTGCATTAGGAAATAATACATTTTTAGAAACTGTCAAGGCGTTAAAAACTTTACAATGGAACAATTGCTGTTTACAAAGGCGTAATAACGAGTGTTTGGTTTCATTTAACTTTTTCTATTTTACGTTTTGTTTGTGTCCTGCATTTTTTTTTTGCTCTTGGCAAAGAACGAAAACGAAAGAAGCTAAGATAACGGTCAGTTCTATCTCCATGAAAGTACTTCATCAGATTCCCCGCAAAATCACTCTATACTACTAAGCTCTGGACAGAGCCATTATCTACAGTCCGTTCGGGGGGGAGGGCTACCTAATATCCACTGAATGGTAGCCAAGAGCGACGGAAGCCCTGGGCTACCATGTTATGCTTATCATCGTAGCACGGGGATAAACGGTAACCCTGTGGCGTTGCCATGGAAAAAGTGGATATTGGGTTAGGGTCCTCGTGACTACTGGTGTTTACGTGGGAGACTGCTATGAACGGGAAATACGAGATTCAAGCCCGTCAATTTGTGGCTTGGAAAACCCAAATAAACAACATTTTTGTCCATACAAGTTGATGTGCAATTTATTGGACTCTTTAACCTTACGATTTGAATATTTTCATCAAGAACATTTCGTACAATCCGAATTTTTATTGTAGACTGTGATAATAAAAGTCTGTGGGCTGGAATTGAAAAGTTTTAAGAAGTTTGGCATTCAACTGTGCAAAGCTGATATCTTGCCAGAAAAATATGATATTATATTTCATAAGTTGATAGGATGTAAGTTTTCGGATGTCTTGGACGGATCAGGAATCATAAAGTTGATCGAGAATATCCTCTCTATCATTTTTCCTCGCTACCTCGCATCCCAATGGAATACTGATGCGAAATCGGTCAAGTTTACAAACAACCGTTTCTTTCACGCAAAGTTTTCACCGGTCGGAAAACAAACTGTCACGAGAAGAAAAGTTTTTGGACCGAGCCGAATATTTTTCTTGAAATAATATCAGCCCAATAAGCTTGTAGTTGAAACAACGACATAGCCGCGTACAAGAAAATACCCGCTATACTTTAGGGCCAGTCCATTCGTAGAAAAACGAAGAATGAGATTGATAACAAATATTTAAAGAAACTGCAGCCCGCAAATATAAAAATCAAAAATTTTAAATTGTCGTTAATTAGGAGTTGAGAGACGCAAAGAAAAATTTCAGAGCTTATCGATTGCTGGAGAAATAATTATCAAACTCTATACTTCTCAGTTAGGATGCTCAACTAGAAATCTCTCATAGAAATAACACATCATGTTTTTCCACTCTGAGCACCTAGAAGTAATTTGGATCATAAATATTATTGGAGCTCACGGAATTCTTTGAGCGCTTTGAAAACATTTGGTTTTAGTAAGTAGAGCAGCTCTTTCGCCGTAATTACGTGATAGCCGAAAGGATGTCATTTGTGTGCTGCTGGTTTCAGTAAGTAGAGCAGCTCTTTTGCCGTAATTACGTG
>QKMV01000843.1:0-18972 GCA_003287335.1 Lednia tumana
GTATAATTTATAATTTAATTTTATCTAATAGAATCTTATCTTTTTGGGCTTGGTCTAATGATCCTATTCTAACTTATCCATTGGCAAAGCCAAATATGCACTCTTGGGATTGGGAAGGACAGGCGCATGAATGCCCTTAGCATCAGGTGAACAGAAAGGGATGGATTGTAGAAGAACATGCTTCCAGTTTCGTCTACATCGAGCAAAACTATTGCCGAAACTAACATAAAGCCTGTGAATTGTGGTTAGTGGCGCTCTTGATCTGATAGTAGCAAACCAAGTTACTTCATTGTTATCTCTTGTAGGCTATTTTACTATTGTTACAATAAATTGTGTTAAAGTGAGAAGGCGCTTCAATCGCGTGACCATTAACATTTATTCTTCATTAAGTGAATTGCAACCTTCCACGAATTCAATGGAATACGCATGCGCGAATGCAACTCGCATTTGATAGTTGCCAATATTGTCTCAACTTATAGAGTTCAGCGTACGAAAATCATGCATATTAGCGCATATACGTCACGACTTACGACCTGAAGAAAACGTGGTGCTTTCAATTTCAAGTTCATCTACGGAAGAAATAAATACATGTTTGAACTGTTGAGAAAACGAGCACTGCTTAAAATGGTTACAGTCCGTATATTACACTGATGTTCAGATTTTACTAACAATAGGAATTTTCTAAATAAAAATGATTCGACTAACTCGTGTTACAAATTAATTAGGATACTTAGGAGTACAAAATTCACAGAACGTGGTCTGGACTAGGCATAACGACTCTTATCAGACCATCTTCGGAGGCTTTTCATTGAGTTTAAACAATTCACACACGAGCATAGAAGTATCTCTAGTTAGATGATTTAAGATGGTATCGAAATATTTCCTTCTCGTAATTACCTACCCAATTTCCACCTACCAAAAACTCGTGTACACAATAATAATGTATTTGGCATTGCCAATGCAGTTTACGTGCACTCCAACTTCAATAACTTTCATCTCCACCCCACGACTGCAGTAATAAGCGTGGAAGCTAATCCAGCCACGGCTTCGGCATCTTGAGGTAATGCACTGTACCTGCACCTGGAGCTGCCTAGACGGCCTGTGACCGACCAAGAACCAGCTTAGCTCGGTACTAGCGACAATCTCGCTAGCTGGCGACTAAAGCAAACCTGGACAATATCGAAATACTCCCAAAATGTCCGTTCACGATGACCTTATTGTTGGTTTGTTGGGAAATGAATGAGTTGTTCGTAATTCGTAGCTAATAGTTTTCAAGTTGCCGTTGGGCACCTTCCGTTGGTCGCGTGTCGCGTGCCGCGTGCCGCATCCTCGGATCCGCTGTGACGAGACAGACGTGAATTGAATCGCACGCATGAAGCCACTCGTTACGCAATCCTGTACGTACTACCTAGTCCAGTGTTTCGTGTCATGTCGTGTGGTGATTATGGTGATTAGTTTCCCAAAGGCTTTTGGTTTGCTCACTGCAATGTGCATCGCATTACGTTCTCGTGCATCGAGCACATCGAGTAGCTAACCCGATTATGCACGTATTGCTTAGCTTTTGCCCCCCCCCCCCCCCAAAAGACAGCAAGGTAATGAAAACAAAAAACCGGTCCACTATGAGCCCGAGAAACAATTATCGAAAGCGGCACTTTTCGATCTGGTTCCATTCGAAGATAATTTCCCAGAAGAGAACGGCCGTGGTGATTTTCGACCCTTGAGACTTTTAAACACCTACGACTAGAAAAACCTTTTCAGTGAAGTGACACACTCGCCCACCGTTCTTGTACATATAAAAAAATAGTTTTGTAATTAGCGCATTCACTTCGCCACCGTAAGCGGATTACTGATGGCGTGTGTCTCATTTTTTGCATTTTCCTGTGCTTTTCTCGTATCGATCCAGTGGTCGCGCGCGCCAGCCGAAATCTTCAATGATTTTGATAAATTCATAGACTTTCCCAAATATGCTTTGGAATGCTATTTGAGACTATCACGATGCATTCAATTATTGATGAAAATATTCACTTAGCGGGTAACCGCCTCTTCAGCCATCAAAAGTACGCAGTAACCTCTCCGTTTGAGCTGGATGATTTGATACTGCACCCTAACTTGCACCCTGACTGCCAGACCACTACAAGCTTGCCGTCGGGCAAAAGCTCACTGTTGAGGACATCACGTTTGGGGGTAGATTAGCATCCTGAAACCTGAACACCTAACATGCGAAAGAAATCCCCCAAATCTCCCTTATTCACCCAAACCCAACGGGGTGATTCCTACGTATTTTTCCACTGTTTAATTATCATTCGCATCGAATTTAGTCTATTCGGACGCGTCTATTAGGCGTTTCCGAATTGCTAGGGGTTGGCCTCTCAGTTTGAGGTTGTAGGGTGCTTGCTTACTGCTTGCAGCATAGTATTATTCACGCATTAGCCGTCCATCATGGAGAGCGCGGTGTTAAAGAATTGCTAATCACCACTCCGAGGAGAACGTCATCTGTATCCTATCTTTTGTTGCAGCCAGCAGTTACCAAAAGTACGACTTGATTCTTCCGCGATTGTTTCGGCTGAAGATGGACTAAGCGTGGTTCCAATACAAAGAGGTGAGAGTTGGACTTGTTCATCGCATGTTTTTAAACCTTATTGGGAGACACTCGTGAAAGAAGTTGTAACTAAAAAAAACCCACCAAGCACGCAAAACGTTTTAATTTAGTCACCAATGAAAAAAAGGTCTTGATTCGTGATTATTAGGTCATCATGCGATGTTTTGTCGATAGGTAGTATGGAATATGCAATACTTACAGAATAAAGTCGGTCCCCTCCCCCACTCCTACAAATTACATTACTACACCATACCAACTTGACTTTTACTATGAGTGCCTACATAATGTTGATACTCTCACTTCTCTTAAGATATCAGTATTAGCAAGTGTCTACTGAAGCTCGTATCGGCTTTTAGCGAATGACTTCATCTTCTTTCGACGCCGCTTTGCTGTGCTTCTCGTCGTGCGACAACTCTTCTTAGTTACCTACAAGACTGGACTGGTAAGCAATTAGCGCATTGTGATCGCACATGTTCGTTGGAATTACTGCTTTGAATTGCACGATCAGAATCGATTTATTCGTTTTCAATCGTATTGCCATGTGCATCTGCTTGTAGACGAACACTGCCTACACACCTACCTAACTTACGCACCAGCTGTCTGATGGCCCATGTAACGAGCATAGGGCATTACAAGCTGGTTTTAAACCACCGCATTCCTCTGAAAATTAATTCCGGAAATGTTCCCAATCATTTCATCACCACTTTTATGCTGTGCAAATGTATTACGTGTAATCGCGTTTTCAGCGATTTTTTACTGTGATCAACCCTAAAATTGTTAAACGTATGTTAAACGTTGCGAAAAACGAATAATTTAAATTGGAGCAAAACCGTGGAAAACTGTATAAAATTCAACCCTAAAATTTTTTACGATGGTTTTTCCAAAAATATACTACTCTGGAAAAAAGTTCGTTTTTTTCTGAGAGTGATCACGTAACTCTGAGTTAAATATTTCGGAAAGATTTCTTATGAATAAATGTGACAAAACCGTAGCAACAATCAATCCATGCAATTAAACTCAATTTATTTCTCGAACTACAGCTTAACTTGGAGTTAACCCCTTTTGTGAATTCGCCTTGTCTATCACTTTAATACGTATCCTGATCTGATAACAATACATCATAGTTGCGATGCTTCGGGGCATAAGAAGCCGCAGCAGAAAGCAGCCTAGCAATGTTGAGGGATAATAGCGAGAAATGTATTTTATGGGAAACGAAACTAGTGGGTTGGAAAATTGTTCCAGTGTGTCAAGAAAAATCTTTCAGTTGGAATAATCAAAAGATCAATTTTCAGTATAGCTATCGATGTCAGCAGCTTTGAAGCCAATATGAGAACAAATTAACAACTAGTTATTGTAGATGTATTGTTTGAAACATCCTTTAGTTATGCTGATTGTTATGTGTGTACTATGTAGTACTTAAATGACCAACGCTAGTTGCTTCACCTTTCCCTTTCCGTCTAGAAGAAGCCACCACATAATATATAAATAATAAATCGTTACGCCATCAAATGTATTTAAATAATAATGCACCGTTTTCTTTTGATGGAAACCATAGGTGTGAAGAAGATGTTGCGTGTAGCGGTAGTGGGCCATAGGAGCATGATCATTTCGGTGATTGTCTCAGTAATGATTTCCAGCGCACTTAGTATGCCAATTGAAAACACTACTCCAAATGCCGCACAAAAAGAAGCAATTCTCGAGGTATTTCAAGCCACTTGATTTCTTGGCGACTGATTTGAAACAATACTTGTATAGGCAAGATTTCATTGGCCATGAATTAAATCACTTTTTTCAATGAATCACATAATAATAGTTGAGGTTCACTAAATACTGGTTTTGGCCCCTATTCAATAGAGTAAGCCTCAACCTCTTTAGAAATGCCCCAGTGCAGTTCAACTTTCAAAACTCAACCAACTAATCAACTTGTAAGATTATTGAAAAAACGATGGTGCGTTTGACCTTAGCACCGATTTAGCGATACCTGCCTATAAATTAGATCCGTAGGTATTTTCGTCTTGACATGCTTTGTTTTTATTTTAAAGAAATTGGAGACAGATTTGGTGTCTGCGGTGGCCCTTGGGGGGCTAGCGGAAGCCGTGAAAATGGAACAGAAATTCGAAGAGAACATATTAGTTACTGCGGTGAAAACTTTAACGAAAGATAAGGGAGATAAAGTGAAACTGGCTCAAGATATGAAGGCGTTAAATGAGTTAGTTACGCGAGACAAGCGAGCTGTCGACCTTTTGACTAGTGTTTTGGGAGGGAGCAGTGGGGTAAGAAACATTTTTGGCGGCGGAACAGAACTTTATCTACGACGTTGTGATTGCATAACACCCTATTAAAATCGCGACGAACTTTTTTACAGGGGGGTGGAGATGGAAATTCGGCGGGAGGAGGCGGAGGGAATCTGATATCTGGACTCCTTGGCAGCAGCAGCGGAGTAATTATTTTTCCACTGACATTAATTATAACATAAATAATTCACCGCGAGTCGCGACTTTGAATTGTGTTTGCCGTGTGGAAGTAGGCAGAAATACGCGTCGGTGTCGCGTCTAGAGCGCCCGAATGAAATGTATATTTCTTCTAGGGGGGTGGTGACGGCGAAGATGGGGGTGGTGGATCCAATATACTTGGACTCTTGACGGGGATTTTGGGCAGTAGCAGCGGGGTGAGTAAATCTAGAATCTATCAAACTCCACAAAGCTACTAACCTCACCGAACCTAATCTAACGGAACACGTGGCTAGTGCAGACCTGGACATGGACGGTATAGGGTGGTTTGTCTACACGGCCATATTGTCACGGTCAACATTTCGCTCAACAATTCGGATCGTGGTTGTTCCAGGGAGGCGGTGATGGAGAGGAAGGAGGCGGTGGCGGATCAAATTTGCTCAGCCTTATCCCAAGTCTACTGGGAAGCAGCAGTGGGGTAAGAAATTGCAATCGTTGCTAATTTACTATTACTTCCTTGTCGTTTCGTAAGTATTACTTATAGTCACGATACTTTAACGACATATGATATTTCAAAGTGCGGAAAAATTAGTCCACAGATTTTTTAGCACGGACCAAAACTAATTAACGTATTACTTAATACTAATTGACCTACGGCTTGTATTACTTTGCTTTAGGGCGGCGATGGTGGCAGAAGTGGTGGTGATGGTGGTGGTGGGGGCAGTGGGGCTATTTTGGACCTCCTTCCTGTTTTGCTCCAAACGTTACCTACATTGTTGGGCATTTTGACAACCGTTTTGAACCTTCTTCCTGGTTTCATCCGAGTGTTACCTGCGTTGCTGGGAGTGGTAACTCCATTACTGGGATTGGTACCTCCATTGCTGACACTGTTGCCGACATTGCTGGGAGTGATAACGCCATTACTGGGAATAATAACGCCATTGCTTGGAGTGATAACTCCCCTTTTGAGCTCCCTCCCCGGTTTACTCGAAACGTTGCCTTCATTGCTGGGAGGTCTTAGTGGGGTAAGTTCTTCCAGAGATTTTCCATAGTTTCCAGTATTTTGCTTGATCATCAACAAACTGGCAGTTCAATTAGTAACTTAAAAGCCGATCTTATGTCGGTTACTTTGGACGTAATATCAGATAATATTTAGGGTGGCGGTGAAGAAGGAGAAGATGGAGAGGGTGGCGGTGGACTGGGTGATATTTTGGGTCTCCTGCCAGGCTTACTTGCTATGCTACCCGAATTGCTAGGAGGGCTGAGTGGGGTGAGTGTTCAAAACGACGAAAACAAGCTTCGGTTTGAACAAAAAACAAACAAGATTTTCTCAGCCAACTTTCCTGGTTACCTAGGGAGGAGATGAGGAAGGCAGTGGTGATGGGGAGGGTGGTGGTGGTGCCAGTGCGAGCATTCTTTCTGCTTTGCCAGGCTTATTGGCTACGATAAGCGGGGTAAGTTACACCTAATCAAACCTGCGCCGAGAGCGGGTTTACTTTTACTCATTTCGTGTGCTGATTATTACCAACTAGTAACTATAATGAAACAGTTTAGTTCAAACAATAACGCAGCTTGCTCACTATTTCTTCTCAAACTAAAACAACATGAAACTAAAAGCGCAGAAAATGATTTTCTCCCGTGAATGCAGCAACGCATTTAGGGTGGTGGCGACGGAGATGTGCACACACTTGGTAGCTTATTGCGTGTGCCGTTCTCGAAATGCTTTCATCTTTATCGCCATTCGACAGGACTGAGAGGAATGAGTGAAACAAAAAGCCAGGAAAACAATCCGAGGTGGCACGACAGTCGGTACCAACATAAATCTTTTGTTACTTTTTGATCGCTTTCTCTAGGGAGGAGGAGATGAAGAAGGAAGTGGGGGTGGGGAAAGAGAAGATGGAGATGACGGTGGTGGCATTCTTAGCCTGTTGCCTGGTTTACTTGCTATGCTCCCAAGTTTATTAGGAGGCCTCAGCGGAGGGGTGAGTGCTTTCGGAGAATTTAGAATTTAACCACATTCATTTTGTTTTTTTGGAGGTTCTAATACGCATTTTAAAATCATTTACATTTTACACACTATTGATAAAAGTGACTTACAAACGATTTAGGGCGGCGAAGATGACGAAGAAGGTGGGGGTAGCGGGGCTATTTTGGAATTGCTACCTGGTTTATTAGCAATGATTCCTACATTGCTCGGCAGTAGCAGTGGGGTAAGACGCATTCTGCGACCAGACTATAAGTATTATTGTTAATTGGAGGAAAACCGGACATTTTCTCACGGAAAGCGTGTTTCCCAACTGGTTCAGGGCGGAGGAGAAGAAGGCGAGGACGGTGAAGAAGGAGATGGAGGTGGGCTGGGAGGTTTGTTAAGTCTCTTGCCTGGTTTGTTGTCAATGCTGCCATCTTTGCTTGGGGGATTAAGTGGAGTAAGTATAATGCATGTCTCGAGCAAAATGCTTCAGTTGTTCCTTACGTTATGCACCAAGCTAATCGCAAATCATTTAGGGTGGAGGAGGCGAAGATGACGAAGAAGGTGGGGGTAGCGGTGCTATTTTGGAATTGCTACCTGGTTTATTAGCAATGATTCCTACATTGCTTGGAAGCAGTAGTGGGGTAAGATTAAAATGATCAAAATGTTATTTATTTGTGCTAAAAACAAATCTTACAAAATGTTTACGAAATGGTGTAGGGTGGTGGTGAAGAAGGCGAGGACGGCGAAGAAGGAGATGGAGGTGGTCTGGGAGGTTTGTTAAGTCTTCTCCCAGGTTTGTTGTCAATGCTTCCATCTTTGCTAGGGGGACTAAGCGGGGTAAGTATAATTTATTGCATGCCTCAAGCAAAATGTTTCACCTTTTCTTGCGTTGAAGCTTCAAGTTAATTGCAAATCATTTAGGGTGGAGGAGGCGAAGATGACGAAGAAGGGGGGGGAAGTGCGGATATATTAAGTCTTCTCCCTGGTTTGTTGTCAATGCTGCCAACTTTATTAGGAAGCAGCAGTGGGGTAAGATCACCTACCTATCATCACAAACGAGTTTTGTTCCGCATGTTGTACATATTTCCGAAACGGAATGTTTACGTAGAAAAGTTAAAATGTGAACACACTTGAGCAGGGCGGAGAAGACGACGGCGAGGGTGGTGGTGATGGGGGTGGGGGTAGTGGGGCCATTCTTCAGCTCCTTCCTGGTCTCTTGTCGTCGGTGTCGACGTTGTTTGGAAGCAGTAGCGGGGTAAGTGACATTTACAGTACTAATACAAGAAGTGTATCTTAACAGACGTTCGAAGTAGATTTAAAAAGCAACATGGTGTCGAATGCTTAGGGAGGCGAAAGTGCCGGTGCTGGTGATGGTGGTGGTGATGATGGGGGTGGGGGAAGTGGTGCCATTCTTGAGGTCCTTCCTGGTCTCTTGTCGTCGGTGTTGACGTTGTTTGGAAGCAGTAGCGGGGTAAGTGACATTTACAGTACTAATACAAGTGGTGTGTCTTAACTGACGTTCGATTTTGATTGAAAAAGCAACATTGTATCGAATGCTTAGGGAGGCGATGATGACCGAGGTGATGGTGGTGGTGGGGGTGGCGGTGGCGGTGACGGTAGTGGAGCTATTTTACAACTGCTTCCTAGCTTACTGACATTGTTACCGACATTAATTGGAAGCAGCAGCGGGGTAAGTCAGTCGACACTCGACAAGATTCATTTTCAAAAAACTCACTTACAAACTGTGGTTGGATGCTAAGAAAATCGGTTTGTAACTGAGTTTTTTAGAAAACTAGAGCTTAGATGAGGAGATAGAGATGAGCCGAAAAAGTTATGTAAGATTCTTTTGCTTCATTTCACTAAAATGTCAATCCAGCTGCTAACAACTTTCAAACTGAATATTGTGACCAAGTTGTACATCAGTAAATCGCAGTTTGTGAAAACGTGTCTGCTTGTCCATAGACTGCTAGCTGACTTAACTGATTGATGCACGCTGGGTAAATGGGTAAATGGGTAAATGGGTAAATGGGTAAATGGGTAAATGGGTAAATGGGTAAATGGGTAAAGCACTCAGCGCTGATTACATGACACAGGTCAGGGTTCACCAACTACCTTCTCATTCAGGTTTCTTCCTTGGGCTAATAGAATTTTTGTCATCTCGCCAGTGATCACCAGAAATCACCCCACCTGTAAAATGAGCTGTAATTAAAAAACAAATGAAAAAATACGTTTATGGAAAAATGTACGTTTTTGCAGGCGATGGCAATAGTAAAATTGTTTTGCGGCATATGCTTTTAAATAGATAATTTAATTCTCAACATTTCGCAAAGTTACGTCCTGACAAAATTATTAGATTAAACAATCTTATTAATCATCGTCTTGGATTAAATCATCGTTTTGGATTAAATAATCCGTCTAACAACGTCAATTGAACTAATTTTACGTACATTTTATATGCTATTCGTTCCACACACGGCATTTAATGGTTTGAAACAAATCCAAAAACTCAGACTGTGATCCCTTCAGACAATATTCATATATTCATTGAAAAGGAGGTTGCTCGCAACACTTGAAGGAAGGGCTCCTGCCAATTGTGTTTTTATTGAGACGAGAGAAAGGGAGGGGCTGTAAAGCAAACACTGGTGCACACAGAGATGAGTCTTGAATCTTGGCATATCTTCCAAACACTTAACACTTACCCAAAACAAGCCAAACAGAAATTAAGTGGATTACCCAAGCTAGAATCTAGATTATTCGGTAGTTACCCATCATGGCTTTAATTTAATGTTCCCCACAAAAAATGGGTTTTGAAACATGTAACTTGTCTCGTGATAACACCTGGTTACAGATGGTTCACGGGGAATGTTGTATTGTTCTGTTTGGATGATTGACGACTACGAGTGCAGCATTTTCACGAACTGTAGCGGCAAGAATCACATTTCGGGAAGTGCATTCCTCGCTGAGCATCGAGCGAAGGGTTGGCTGGTGCCGAATAGGTGTGATATCCGGGAGACCGGTAAGACAACGGGAGGCTGTTGTGATTTCAGAACATTCAGCACTGTGAAATTGCCTGTTCTAGGGTGGTGGAAACAGCGATGGTGACGATTCCGACGGCGGCGGTGGTGGCGGCGGCGGCGGCGGCGGTGGCTCGAATATTCTTAGCTTATTGACCGGCATTCTCGGCAGCAGCAGCGGTGTTAGTATTCAATAATATTCATTATAAACTCTTTTATATTACAACTCATGAAATTGAAATGAGTTCAAGTTAAATTGATGACACAATTCAAGTTTTGATCGTTAACGAAAATGTCATTCTTCAACTTACCCTACCGGGTTACCGAAATGTCTCAAAGATGAAATCAATTTTGAATTCCTCAAAGAGTGAGTAGTATCTCCTTGACAGAGCCAGCGTAGCTGCTATGCCTTAGGATGAGAGAAGAAATGAGAAGAAACCGTGATCAGGCCTACTTTTGTAAACCTCTGCTGGCTCTATCGCTGAAGACAGCCTATGATAGTGAGCGAGGAAGTTGTCAACAAAAGAATAAACTAAGTGTATTCGGAAGCACTTCTTAATTTTTTTTCGTTTTTCTGTTATGGCTACCTAAAAAGACTCAAATCGAGCATTTACGGCGGTCTTTTTGGGCGATTTGAAGCTAAATATTTCAAAAAGGCTTCCGAACAGACCTTGTTTGTTCTTTCATCTCCAACTTTCTCGCTTACTATCGACTATCTTCAATGGTAGAACTAGTAGAGTTAACTAGTCAGAAATTCGTCCACAAGTCATATTCCACGGTTGGTACTCTCGAGCCTAACCAGTTTTGATTTTGGCAAGTTTTCTTCCAACGTACAGTTACGCAAGAATAGCAAGGAACATATGAATAGATTAACATGTGCTCTTGTTCTGGAGAGTCGTCAAAACTCTAAAGTAAAGGCGTTGTGTTTAAATCGATTTTTATTTCTCTTTCAGGGAGGCGAAAGCGCTGGGGAATCACCGGGAGGATCGGGCGGCAGTTCAGGCGGCGGTGGTGGCGGTGGACTAAAACCTTTCGGCTCGGTCTTCGACCAGAAAATCTCTCTGCTCAATGTTGGCGGCGGGCCTGACGTGTTGATCGGGGGAACTGTGAGTATCTTATTGACACATCGCTCTGGCTCCGTCAAATTCTAGCCTACCTACGTCTTACCATTTAGTACTCTAGGACAAAATTTACAACCTAGTTTCAGCAATGTTTAGGTACTTGGCCGCTGAGAAAGATTTAGCTACATTCACTTTAAAACTTTGACCTGACTAGAAAAGCAATAAAAAAGTCATGCAAGGATACTTTTTTTTTTATCGCCGCTGCGTCGCCGACGGCTGGAATCACGCCTTGTGGTTGGTGTTGGGGTCAGTTCAGCACCATTATGCGTTGGCTGTACTCTACATAAGCCGACGGGTTTTCCACGCAAATGAGCTAGACAACTTGCAGATGTATTACTGCAAGCGAACAATATTGTTATGACTGACCTTATTTTCCAGTACGACGACCTGATCGGCAAAAGTGGCGGCAGCGACTTGATTGGGAAAGTTACGAACACGGTATCATCTGTACTGAGGGTAAGCAGATTGATACATGTTACTGGTTTAGATTCATTATGATTTGCTTTATTGTGCTTATCCAAACTAAAAACGTTTGCTTTCTTCAGGTGAAATTTAACGTTTTTAAATCACTCTTCTCGTCGCTTACTGGGAACCTGCTGGGAGGAGGATCTTCGGCTGCGGCATCGACAACGTAATAGCTGCTATTTTAGTACACAGTCAAGTAGACTAGTATCTCACAATCTACTCATCACGTTTCCTGGAGTAAGTTATTATCATGAATGTCTGATGCATTTCAAACAAATGCTGCGCTGCGTTGGTGATACTTTGTACTATTTCATACTTTAATAAACAAACCCAATGTTAAATAGATTGCCCGTCTGTGTATTGTTTTTAATTTCGATTAAGCAACTATGGCTACACGAGAAACATGTATCATATTATTTGGCAAAGAATACCTACATTTTTTCCTAAATCCCACCATATAGCTCTGGATAAAAGTCGACCCAAATATCATTATAAGCGAAGATCATATTTGACCCCTGTGATAATTCCAAATTTACCACGTAATTACTTTGAATAGAATACTCTACTTTTCAGTTTGTTTGGGGCTGCAGGCATGGGCTCTGGAGAATATTAAAGCTTTATGCCCTGACACAAAACTAGTTTGCATTCGTAATGCTGCTCATCTATCTTTCCCAGGGGATTCAAATACTCGGTAGGAACTAGGAGTTACCTTAATTAACCTGTTTGTATAACCCGAAGAGACATTACTTGATTTAACCATCTTTTGCTTCACTGTTTTTAAATCTGGTAATCTATAAATGCTGTAAGGGTCTAACGAAGCTCCGTGAGATTAGAGCCGCTCTAGAGGATCGGGGACCACGTTGAAGACATTTGCTCAATTAGCCCCCAACTCAATTAGTGCTTATTAGTGCCACCAACCCCGCAATTAGTTCTGCTATATTTCCGGAGTTATTCAACTTCAACTGTGGGTGGTGCTACGTTCAAGTTTAAAATCCCGAAAATGAGGCAATCGAGCTGGATTTTCGTTTCCAATTAGTGCTGAAATAGTGTTAATTACTGCCATAAATCCCGCTATTAGTGCTGCAATATTTTCAGAGTTGGTCAACTTTAACGGCGTGTTGGGAGGAGGGGGGGGGGGGGGCACCCCCCCTTTTTAAAACAAAAAAATGAAGCTACGGGGCTCAGTGGTATTTCGGACCTGAGCTAAGCTCGGCAAACTGAGATTCGCACCAACCACCAGTCTTGTTCACCTTTCGGTACTCTGTGAGAGTTTCATCCCACTGCATCCACCACAGACTTTTTGGCGCACCACGAGTACTTACTATTCACTTTCCATCGGCATTCGACGTTGTTTTTCCTCCGCATCGTACTCGGCAATCTGAACAATCTCAAAAGCCACACATCGTTCTCAACTCAGCCCCTAGCCAGGGAAAACAACCCCACAATAAAAGTTGAAGAAATCCGGAAATATGGTAGCACTAATTGCGGGGCTTACGGCACTAACTACCAAAACTTAAGCACTAACAAGAAATGGAAACCCAGCTCAATAACGTTATTTGCGGGGTTTCAAACGTGAATAGCACTGTCAACAGTAAAAGTTGAATAACGCCGGAAATACGACAGTACTAATTACAGGGATTACTGCTTTAATTTGCACTAATTGAGCACTTATTGTGCAACATTTTCAACCCGATACTCGTTTTGGATGGTACTAAGTTCATGGAGCTGTCAGTGCTTTTCTTGGGTTTAAATGAACTAAAATGCATGCGTAGAATGCTTTGGACGGACCGATCCAGGGCGCTCGAGGGCAAAATGACTACGTTAGTAATTACAGCTTTGTCATAAAGAATGACCGTTCATTATTGAAGTAGCTATTTGTGGAAAGCGAAAGAAGTGTAAAAAATTAGTGATTCTGCGCGTGCTTTGATATTGTAAAAGGATTACTTTGATATCCGTTTTACAAATGAAGGGAAGTAATCTATTCAAATTTGAAACATGAACTGTACATTTCAACGCATCAATGATGAAATATCATAACAATATATAAACATAGCAATCAGCTTTGCACATGCAACGGTTAAAAGCCTATGACTATACATGAGCAGTATTGTTTGAATGCGTTCGCAGACCGAAGAGTAAATAACAGTGAAGACAATTCGTATAGCTGGCGCTATCTTCACGACAACAAATTAATTGTACGTGTTTGGAAAGTGAATTAAGTTAAGGAGAGAGTTTTCGTCTGATTTTATTAGTCACGGGGCTTGATGATGTTGGTTGTGTTGTTTTGAGTAGTGTGCTGTGGTGCGGTAAGGCGCGGTGCGGTGCGGAAGAACGAGTAGAAGGAGAACCGAGAGGTAGGGAGCCCATGTATGCCTGCCTAACCGCCTGCCACGTGAAAGCTGGAGAATGTGATGAAAGTGAACGTCATATGAAGTTCGAAGAAGGTTTCTGTATTTTCCCGCGGAAAAGACGTGTGTATGTGTTGACTTTTTTGACGGTGCGTCTCTAACTGTTGCCTTGTGCCAGCTGTGAATGCGGTAGTGAGTTCAAATATAGGTGCATTATTGTGGTTTTAAGTGACCGAACGGTCGGCTAGCTTGCGTCACTTTCAAAGCACTCGAATAACTGGTAAGTGATTGATTTTTGAGGTTAGTTAACGGAAAAAGCTACGAAACGTTACTGAACAAAGACTCTAGGGACATGTCGAGCGAGAACGATCATATACGAATGCTGAGACATGCCATTTCTTCCCACGTGCGTCTCAGCTAGGAGAATGCACCGCCTTGGATACGTCGCAAGATAGCAGCAAAGGTTTAAGTAATGCATTCAAATTGCAATGCAATCAACCATCATTAAAAGCAATGCGTTGTAACTTTAGATAATTTTCATTAATCGAAGTTCACACGATTCAATTATACTATTTGGCGTGATGATCTATTTGCATGTCTAGTATCTTTTTCCTGTTATCTCTTTCGAAACTATACTTATAGGAGTCTCGTTGTAACGTGAATATGTGTGGTTATTCTCAGCATTGCATGCGACAGTACAGTACAGTACAATACAATATAGATAGGTGTCGATCGGTATTTGTCCCACATGCCATGCCATTCTGTCTGGCTCACACTTAAAGTCATAGCACAGCACAGCAAAGCCGTCAGCAGTCAGCAGTCAACAGTCAGCAATGTCTGCTGACAGTTGGCGTAGCGACTGAGTGAAATCGCTGCACGCCTCATGAATTTGCCGTGGATTAAGAATCTCGATGTGATCTTTAAGTTCCCTTCCAGTTGAGTATATCTCGCGCTGCCCTAGATCTTCGTCCTCAGATCCGTAATAACGCATGTAGATTTGAGTGAGAGTGAACTTTTCAATGGAGGGCGAAACCTGTGAAAAAATTGTCTTCGTTTCACTTTTTTGGAGAGTAGTAATATTAGTGTTTATACTTTTTAAGATAATTGTTCGTGTTCGTCAACTGTCTTGGGTTGGGCATCGAGGTTGCAGGGTTTTTGCTAGATCTGAACGCAATGCAGTCACCGCAGGATAAGGATGCACCTGTACTTGCAGGAGACGTTAGTTTCGCAACCATGTAAATACCTTATGTCGTTTTATGATGAAACTGGACGTAAATTATGCAGCTTTATAAATGTCAGACTCTGAACCTTTCTGAAAATGAAAGTTGACTTGCTCAAAATGCGTCATCAGTTTTTCCGCCATATTGAAGGTGGTGGTGCCGGGTTGGGGTTTGCGAGTCTGCTTTCGATTGCAGGCAGGCATTTATTTGAAGTTCCTGGAAGTTTCTAGAAGAAAGTACGCAGGCAGGCAGGCAGAGGGGCAGGCAGGCAGAGGGGCAGGCAGGTAGGCAGGCCATTAAACAGATTGACCATCAAATTACAGTAAATGAATTCGGTAATCGATGAGCATGTGATCTTATTTAACCCACGCATTTTCCATACATGTACGTCAGTTTCACTTTACCAATACCGGTTTACGGTTAATGCTTATTACTTCATAGAGGTCGACCTTGCCTGCATTAAACATTTCTTTCATAATTTGTATCGGGTTACTGACCTTTTGTATGGAATAAAACGTACTTTCCATTCTCCAAATATTTTGCGCTTAGCCTACTGACCCAAAGAGCTTGAAACTTGGACTGTGATTTGGCAAGGTCGTGATTAATTATGGCGATTATATTTTTAGTTTATGATTATGGTAGTTAGTTAAATTTTAATTTTTAATCACACGCGATCGAGCAGGAACAAGTGGCCAGGAAATTGATGGGTTCTCGTTCTCTCGACTAATGCTGGAGTACATTTTGACAAACTGGAGGAAGGTTTATTGCTGAAACACAAGATCCTGCTTACACACATTCGTCGACCTAACGTAATTTCAGACGATTTCGTATCCCAATAGCACTCTGAGGAAATGAAATTGAAAGCTTACATTAATAGCTATTATTATTAATTACTCATTCGTTACTGCAATGTTTTTCTGAGAACATGTTTTTTTTCAGCTGTAAATAGAATTTAAATAAGCTTGAAATGTAGGAAAGACTCTGACATTTTCTAACCTTATTGCGTAATAATGCTCGGTGCTTGCTTATGAGAAAGAGATCAAAGAGATGGAGAGAGAGATCAATTAATTACTTAATGGCACATATGCACACGAAAAAAATGACGATATTGTTTGTAATCTGCAATGAAATTGAAGAAGAAAACATTTAACACCAATGCGCGACTTTGTTACTCAACTGCCGCTTTTTATTTAACAACGTTCGATTTTCCATCGCGCTCGATGAAAGTTTTAAGTTTCACCCTTATATGGCATCGTATAAATGGTATTTTAAACGATATATTATTGTTCATCTTAACCTGCTCATGTAATAATTGTTGCCCTATGAAGAAACCGATGGCAAGATGGTATGGGGGCGGGCCGGTTAATGTTCCTTACGATTGTATGTTGAATTGATTCTCCTTCCCAAACGAGAAGAAATGACACCAAGTAACCTACGACTACAAACAAGTAACAACACACATTTTTCACTTTGTCTCTTTTTACTGTCAATTATTCAATTCTACCTACATGAAAGTTGAGGTAAGAAAAGCTGATAGGTGCTTCAATTAAACACATTCGCTGGTGGTTGTTGTGATGTGGGAGTTACGTAAATTCTCCTTGACCCAATAGACGTTGATTCGTTCAGAACTGATGGCAAAAAAGCTTTAGGATCTCATCACAGAACAATCCACCCGGCCACACGTCAAAGCAGCAAGAGTAGGCATAGAACATGTGAAATGAAATAAGTAACTATGACCTCATTTTTCATTAGTAGAAATAAAGCAAGCAGCTAGTGACTAGGGCCATATCTTTGAGAGCTCCCCACGCGACAGCGCTCCGAGCTAGGTAGGTAGGTAGGTACCTACTATCATCTGCCTACTGCCTACTGCCTACTACACTACTGCACTACTGCACTACCAACTGGTACATCGCCCAGCATCCAGCTCAACTGTCATCCATCCTTCGGTCATCAGCTGAGACCACGCTCACGTGGAATAGTGTACAGTGAAAGAATGAGCGCGTGCACTTCCAAAGCCGCAGTGTGAATAATTTAAGAGGTTTGGTGTGATTTTTGTGCTTGCATTTTGTGCTTGCATTTTGTGCTTGCATTTTGTGCTTGCATTTTGTGCTTGCATTTTGTGCTTGTAGGCTAGCCCAAATGTAACACCACGATTTGGCCATAAAATAATTTTACGTAATATTCTCGTGCTATTTACATGAATTAAGAGGAGATAACAGGTTGACAACAACCGAAGTGCCGCTGCCAAGAATGAGCAAGTAGAGGGTCTTTGAATTGTGTGCCGGTGGGTTTCAATGTCCGAATGCAACGATTGGTGTGGTGATAAGACGTCTAGTGCCTTCATTTATTCAGACATGCATCTCAATAGTTCAACAAATTCTTGCGCCTTATGAGAAAATGTGACTTTTATTGGGAACAGAACAGGCGTGTCATCTCTAAAGAAATCAATCGCATACTTGCCACTTGCATAGTGACACCCTCATTACTTAATCATTTGCACACTTTTTCTCCGTTTAAGTTTTCCATTGTTCGTTGTCTGGTGCTATAATCGCACGCATATCTGGAGTGTTTTATTCACGCTTATATTATTATTCATAGTGACACCGTGATTAGACAATGATCGCCAGTTGCAGCGTTGTTGCATTTAGCCTGAAGTCAGTTGTAAAATATGCACGTGTGTGTCCTTTGCCTGCAGATCGCTCTGCTGTATCACGAATCACGAATCATGATGAGATTTTCTTGTGCTCTGTGGAGTTTTGTGCTGATGTGCACTCTGGTTCCGTTGGCGTCGCTGCAGCCCCTGGGCCTCGACGACGTCGCCGTCGAAGCGGCATTGTCCCCTTCCGACAGCGTGGTTCTGAGCGAACCAGCCGAAGGGCCAGCCGAAGAGCCCCGGGACAAGAGGGAGATTGGAATCAAATTTGCCGCGGGTCTCGGCGTTAAGGATTTCCTTCTCGATTTCGTGTTCGGGGTAAGGAAATAGTAGGGGTTGATGGTTGTGTGCATTGGTTAGTAATCGATAGATGGAATTAAAGGTAGGTGCGGCTTATACTTCGTAGCACACTCTCTTTGATGATCCATTAAATAAACAAGATGATAAGCAGTTTCTTTTTCTAGACGAGGGTTTTCTTGGTTTTATTGTGATCAGTGAATCACGCGATCATGTGTAGGTATTGTTTTATTGATGAAATGGAACTGAAAACAGTGGGAAATTGTCTTTGTCAATTTTAAAAGCTTGTGGATACGAATTTGGTAAGCAGATGTGAATTATTCGTCGTAGTTCTAGCAAACAACGCTCTGCTGCCTAGATTAAACTTGATGCGTAATTCAAGATAAATGCAGGTCGTGCCGTGCCTTTGACCGAACATGGATACAAATATCGTCCTCATTTGCAATGCATTGATGTTTCTTGTATTCCTACGAATATTGCATTCATTCCAATCCACGAACAGTGTAAACCATTTGGCAGAAAAAAGCACGGTTTGGTCTCCATTTGGCTTTCAAAAAATCTCAACAATCAATTTCAGTTCTTTTTTATATTCTATAACCGCACGCTTCGTAAATCTTTAACTCCACGTTTAACTCCACGTCCTTATGCCTTCTTCACATTACCAAGCAGAGCATTTTCTGAACTGGGAATGTCCATGAGAAACTTCGGTATTATTTGGAGTTTCTGAATCAATCAGCGAGGTTCCACCTGTAATGGCTTAAGAGTGCTTAGCATAGAAGGTTTTTTAATGGGCTGCCAAATTTCTAACCCTGATAAGACCGTTATATCTAGAG
>QKMV01000844.1:0-18967 GCA_003287335.1 Lednia tumana
GCGAAACGTTGGCAGTTTAGTTTCAGTTAAGTTTTCAGCATTTTAACCCAGTTATTAACAGTTTTTTTAAAAACCTGTGTAGCCTTTGAATTTTGCAACTTTCAGCGGGGTGAAACCTTACCCAGTCCCGGCTAAGAACTGCTCTTGTTCCTGCTTGTTTTTCAGCTTTTTTGGCACTCCAAGGTATTTTGATAAATATTTTATTTCTGTCAATTGGAAGGGGTCTGGGCAAATTTCTAGTTTGAGATTGAGAAATTGGAGGAAATTGAAAAAGACCACACTGCCTGCGGTGCGATTACGTAACTTTCGTTCTGGCGTTGTCGGCTAAAATCGATAAGAATTGTCAATCTAGGCTAGAGCCGAGGCAGTTGAATGTTTTTTCCCCTTGTGAAGTTAGTAATTTCCATGACCGTAAAACGCAAAAAAAGAGACTAAAATCCATCTCGCAACCAGTTCTTTCAACTTCATTAGCATTGGCACAAACTTTGTCAGCCCAATTTTCCAGGATTCACAAGGCTTTGTCAGAATTTTCTGTTCCTTTCAAACAGATGATTTCAACAGCAGGGCGCACCATGCGTTCTAATTATTGATTGTTCAGAGTTGCCTTGGGCTCAAAACACAGGATCAGTTTGAGCCCAAAATCAGTAGACAAAATCCTGTTTTTAAATCTAAATATGAAGTTGCTCGAGGCATGTGATGTCTCCACCATTTGTGCACTACAGAAATAAATATTTTCACAAAAATTGAACATTAAATAGATTGCGATTTGACAAAATAGCTATTACACGTGTAAACACTGCAGTTACATGCGTTAACAGATTTTTCACATGAAACCTTCTAACCCAGTTCTAATCTACGCCATGCTGATTCTCATAGATTTTAGCCGAGAAAGAACAATAAGAATTGTCTATCTAAGCCAAGGGATCCTATCCATTTCAGCCGAAAACGTCAGATTGGCCCTGCTGGTAGTTGATTCAATGCATGCATAGCTAGTTTCAGCCTTGATTTTCCTATCATTAAATGAAATCATTGAACACGAAGTTCATTGCGGTTTCGCAAATTGCTTACGATCCAATATGAATTGGTATGGGGGTTTGACATGGACTACAGTCTGCTATTTGAAAAAGCTTGGTGGGGGCTCATTTGCTCTAGGATATAAAA
Source organism: Lednia tumana (assembly GCA_003287335.1). Classification (NCBI taxonomy): domain Eukaryota; kingdom Metazoa; phylum Arthropoda; class Insecta; order Plecoptera; family Nemouridae; genus Lednia; species Lednia tumana. Next base: position 1,162 of record QKMV01000844.1, read on the forward strand.
TGTAATCGTTGACCAAGACAAAAAAATCTTACGTTTATTAGGCACTTTCTGCCATCGATAGTCCCAGTTCTGTTCGCCGACTGATTTCCGCGTGTTGTCCTGAGCCTTTGGGTTCGAGAAGACACGGATGTCCCACAGCTTGATAGTCTGATCCTTGGAGTTTGAGATGAAGTGTCTGCCGTCGCCGCGAGAGTCGATGTAGGTGATGCCGTCCCGATGGCCGGCGAGAATGCCGACAGGTTTGGGGTCGCACTCGTTGAGCGTTCGCCGGTCCCAAACCTTGCAGAGGCCGTCGTCACCGCCACTGTACAGTATGCATGACGTGCCGTCAGCGTAAGCCACCGTGTTGACGTCGTCTTCGTGGCCTTTCAGCTGGAGAAACGATCCGAGTTAAAAACAAAAAGGTTCACCCAGTGCTGGAGTACAGTTTTGTTGGCTAGAAGCATATTCTAAACAAGAGACATTGTGATAAGTTAAATTGAAAGGTAACATCTTACGACTCATGTCTTCTCCTGGTCTTTCTCTTAGCTCTATATTTCTTTATGTTAAGTTTGTTTTTATTTATTAATTCAGCCTGGGTCAGACTTAGCCGCTTCACTACGGGTAGGTATACTATAGGGCTGAAGCTGACATGAAAAAAAACATCTTGGAAACAGCAGCTTTTTGATGAACATTTTTCACAAAAAATGTGTACTACCAAGGAAAAATTAATTGCAAAAAATAATGAATTTGCACTGCATTCATCTAAAAAATTTGATCATGATGCCAGTTGAGCGGCTTAGCAAGGGTATTATTAAGAAGTTGGAAGGAAGAAATCCTTACCCGCAAAGCTCGCTTTTTGCATTCGAGGTCGTACACATAGATGAAGCCGTCGTTGGCTCCACCCAAGATCTCTCGGCCATCGTGCGAGAACTGCAGCGAGAAGATGGCGAAGCGACGTTGTTCGGGACAAAGAAGAAGTGCCTCTTGCTTCTCACCGGGCTCCGAAAACGTCCGACAGAGGTACACTGAAACACCACGAATTTATCCGCAACATACCTAAGTCTCTCCCATTCAAGCTATGTTCATGAAAATTGTCACTCGACACAAGATTGGAACAAGATAATGCTGCCGGAAAAGAAACGTAAATTAGACAACAGGGATCACTCGATCTCCACCAGAAGCTAAGAGCTCGGTGACCAAACTGCAAAAATCTGATAAGCGATTAGGAATACTTATGAATTTAAAAATTAGTTTTTAAGCCCGTGTTATCGTTTGAACAAAATTTTCAACATGGCTTTCACTGCTAGTTTGCTACCCTAAACTATTGGAGATGGCGACGTGTTTAACGTTTTAGAACTGCAGAGATTGTTTATTTAATCGTTAACTGTCAATTTTCTACGTGAAAACTCGGCACTCGTAGCTCAGTAAGCACTTAAGTTGCCACACAAATGTTGCTCACATCAACTAGTCGCTACACTTTATAAACTTCCACCATTTAAGCTACTTACAGTATTCTGACCAGCTGGAGTAGACTATATTGGTTTCATCAGGGTTGTAAGCCACATCTAGGATGCTCCAACCAACATCTTTAGCATGGATGGTATTCACCAACTGATAGGTGTCACCATCATAAAGCCTGAGTTTTCGATCTACAATGGAAACGTATCTAGATTAAATTCTGTGTGATACAATGAAATGTTCAAAGGAATACCATGTGCCTTAAAGTACCTATAATACAAGGCTAATTAGGTAGGTACGCCATGTCTGTACAAATTTGTGAGGGAACATAACTGACACTTTTTATCTAAGATTTACCTCTTCTCTGCGAGCGCTAGGGTCAAAATGATACCGGATGGGTTGGCCAAGTCGGTCATTTTGTGGGTGTAACTGGGTTTACCATATCCCGTATGAACTGTATTAACAGACTTTGGCTTTAAAGCTACGACCTGCATTATTCTATACCTACCTACCTACCTTACCTATATATGCCAAGTATCAGGAGCGGACTGGCAGGGACGCATGGCATGAAATTCTCCCAAGTAACAAAAAAAGATAGACCTTACCTATATCTACCAATTGCAGTCTATACAAAAATATTGCATTCGGTTTGTACTTGTATAGTAAGTCGAAACTTTGCACCTAATAGTTGTCGCTTTATCAAAGCTCTGGTATAGAAAGAAATAAACCTCTATTTCTCAATAGAGGGTTACTTATCTGTTGAAATCAATTACTCACATTGGCTGATTTCAAATCCATCAAGGAGTGCAGAATCAATAATTTGGTAATTTGATTGTTGTATATATTCATAGACCATGCATGGAATCCAAACCATGGAAGCATGAGTTATATCAGTGGAGATGTGAATTTAATTTCCCTGCAGTACAGGAATCATTCCCCACATTATTATTATTTGTATGTTTACTGATAAACAATGAACAATAACAATAAATACTAAACCACCGCCAACTTAACTAACGGATATTTTTATCCCCAGTAGCCTTTTTAAAATTTACACATTTCAGACAGAAATGATCAAATAATGGCAGACATGCAAAAACGCCCAACGCATACAAATTTCTTGGAAACTATACCTTGACAAGCACTGAGGAATCTGTTGCCTGACTTGGTGTATGCTCCACAGAAAGCTTTACTGGGGTAAGAAGCAATTGTCTCCATCTTGTTTGGAAGGTAGCAGTTTGACACCAGGCAACGATGGCCACGCGAGAAGCCACTCAATCCAAACATCCCCTTCTGTAAAATGAAAGAAGTAAGCCAAGGCCCATAGTATTTACTTTCAGAATTATTTCCTCAGAAGGTAAGATACTTTTTGCTATTTTGTTATATTTCACCTCTCTTGCATGAAGCATGGCTGTTATTGATGTAGGATGACTAGGACCGTGGGAATGAGCCGAGCCACTAGCATACTTTGTGGCCAAGCTGAGCTCATTTTTCTAAAGAAAACATTATATGGTAATACGAATCGAAATAATATTTATCTGAACTCTAAAATTTTACTGAACCTGATCACAAAACAGGCACTTTTTGAGCAGTTTCTTCATTCTTACATCGAGCTTCTTAGTACTGCATGGTCGGATGTCAGATTTGGGAGGACTAGCAGCGGCTACAAAATCATCATCGCTGTCATCAGATGCAGATGCAAGAATATTGTCCCCGCTGAAATACACGTAATGCATGTACAGTGCTCTGGCAGCGAGAGAGATACGAATTTTTATTTCATAATGCAATGTGAAGTAGGGAATGTGAGGTTATGAGCATCACAGTTTTACCATACTTTTATACAGTTTCGCAACGAAAGCTACGTAAGTACAGACTATCCTCTATTTCAATCCAAAATGTGCATAAGTACCTCCTTAAGAGAAATTGCAATAAGGCTGCCAGATCATTATCTTGAGCAGGCCCATCATAACCACTAGGGCTCTCGGAGTCTGTGTCCTCTGAGCGCGATTCACTGTCTCCCATTCCACTGGAATTATTGGAGCCCATACGAACGAGAAACTGTCACGCAGATTTAAATCCTCTTTCAACAATAGAACGTAACACTCGCTACTACCTATAGATAAACAAAAACAGTGGCTATCAAAATTCAATCACAAAAAATCTATCCGCGAATGTCACCATAAGTTTCACTTTTCCCCCACCTCTGTTCGGATTAGTCCCCAAATCGGAAGTACCAACTTCTTTACCATCTACACACGAGAACCCAAATTTTTACAAACTATTTTTACGCTGACTAGACTTCATTTAGCTTTTAAAAATCCATACCAACTCCTCAAACTACCGTCGGGCATTATACAAAGCAAGCAGTAATTCATCTTGATGAACAAATAACATTAAAATGTAATTGCTCAATTTCATTGCACTATGACGTCGCATATTGTAAATGTGCAGAACGTGACGCCACTGACAGTTATCAGCTGTGCAATGCGTGGTCCCTGACCAAGGTTTATGCGTGTCTTTGTTATTCTTCTGTAGTGAATTATTGCGAAATATCTTTATTCCTAAATAAGCTAGAGATTTGGAAGTTGCACGACAGCAATATTAAATGTAGTCATTAAGAAGCAATGGAAAATAGGAGAGAAGTTATAAAATTGAGGTTCAACCAGGACCAAGGTAGGTAATTAGGGCATTCATATTTTTGAGATCTTTTGTCATTTTTGTCAATGCCCTGATAATAGCATTGTTTCCCTCTGTAGTTCCTTGGCATATTAATAAGGACAGTAGAAACAGCCTAAGTTGGCCTGCAGTAATTCTTGTCAATTTATTGATATCCTTCTGCCAACACAAGACAAGCCCTTTTACAATATTTTGCAATGATGACCAAGCGGAAAGTACAATTTAGGCCCAGTTCGGCTTACTAGCGCTTTGTCATGCTGTCCTACCCTGCGTTTCCATTACTTGTGATCAGCTCCAGATGTGGTGACATACGTATTTTCTTAAATTTCTAGGCTGTTTCACATGTTGTATGGAAAGTGGGTTGCGTGTATACAATGTGGAGCCACTCGTTGAGAAAGCACATTATGGTAAGTCATGTAATATAATATCAAAGTGTATTGCCTTCACGTCCTTCCTTGTATATAAAAGGGCGTCAGGCATAGAAGGCAAGCCTAGTGTGTTCAAAGCCAGTAAATTACTGGCCGGCCCTATTCCCACAAAAATTGGCGTATTTTACTAACTAAAAGCTACACCTGCAAGTGTGCAACTTCTTCACTGACAGCCTATTCAAACTCTTATTAGTTTGTGTGCTTGTTGGGAGGTTAGTCAAAAAACTGTCTATTGGGCGCAACACATCCGTACGCTATTCACACTAATTGGTGCGGCATTAGTCGGGTCGTACACTGGCAATTATTATTTGGGTTATCTCGGAGATCGGTAGTTTTGGTAGACGGTAGAGGTGATAGGCGGTAGATTCAGTAGTCGGGGCTTACACTGGCGAAAATTTCTTGGATTATCTTGGTAGTCGGTATAGTTATCCGAGACTAGAGAAAGTCAGAAGCAGCTCAGGTAGGAAGTTTGTGGTGTAGACATGATTTCGGCAAATCAGTTTGGCTAAAAAAGTGCGCCTTCTTTGAGATGGACGAATCGGTTTTGAGAGCACTGCACGCACAAGTGTAGTTAGGCAAATAGGTTGGGCAAAGAAGCAAGCACACAGTAAGGTGCGTGAAAAGGTTTTCAGAGTATTGCGGCCACAAATATAGTGGAAACGTGCACACTTTGAGGTAGGCAAATAGTATAGTTTTGCAGGATAGGCAAATAGTTTTGGCAAAAGAAGCGCTTACACTTTTCAGTTCTGCGAATACTATTAACTAGCATTGGGCGCACATGTGTAAGACAAATAACCTTCAAGCAAAATTTGTGCCCTCCTTCGTTCTGCCTAGAGCTTTTCACTGAGATGCACCAATAAGCCCGGCCAATTAAAAATCTATTCACAAGAATGTTTCATGCCACCGGCACTACACTATTTACAAATATGAATTGTGCCCTCAAGGCACAAAAAGACTGTTTAAACGAATGAAAACATGAATCGTTCGCCAATGTCCGTTCAAGTAAATCGATTAAAAGCTATCGTAGGCTCGGTACACAAATTGATTCGCGGCAGCAATTTACCAGAAAATTTTTAACATGAACTATACAAAAAAGTTCCAGGGTAAATATGAACCGTACAATAGCATCAAGATTCAATTTACATGCTTTGACACCGGAATCCTGTGACTCCACCGACTACCAGGATAACTAAAAAAAATGGTCACCATTGTACGCTCCGGCAACCGAACCTACCGTCGGCCGTAACTACAGAGATACCCCGAAACATTATCTCCAGAATTTGCCCCAACTACCAAGATAGCCCAAAAAATAATCTCCAGTATACGCCTGACTACTCCACCTAATGATAATCGTCGCTACCGTCTACCCTAACTACCGATGACTGGTATAACTAAAAAATTATAGCCAGTCTACTCCCTACACTACAAGTACCTAATACTGAGATGTCCCAAACAATGATCGTCAGTCTTAGCCCCAACTTCGTCACACACATTTTTTACCACGTTGTGTGGGGACTCTTCTGTGGATTCAGTTTTTAGGTTAAACTTCATACTTGTTAATTGTGCTATAGCTTCTGAGTCACGCAAATGGCTCGAGAATTAATTTGTGTTTTTATTTATGCGAATAGACTTTGACTCACCAAGTCTATTCTTGTATTTATTCGTGCATACAGGCACCCTGTAAATTAATCCTTGTTTACATCATTATTTTCCAGACATGGACCTAATGGGAAGCATTGGGCATTGTGAGATGCTGTACCGCACAAATCTCATAGCTGTAGTAGCTGGGGGCTCAAGACCAAAATTTGCGGAAAATACAGTTTTGGTGTACGATGATGTAGCCAAAAAGTTTGTTCTTGAGTTCACATTTTCATCACCCGTGAAAGCGGTTCGCTTAAGGCGAGACCGACTAGTCGTCGTTCTCCTTAATAACATCCATGTTTTTTCCTTTCCTACGCCTTCCACTCGCTTATTCACCCTTGAAACAAGAACCAACAGTCTTGGTCTTTGTGAAATGAGCCCCATGGTCACTGCCGAACGACACATTATGGTGTTTCCTGGTCACAAAATTGGAAGTGTTCAGTTGATAGACCTGTCTAGCACTGAAACTGGCTCATCAAGTGCTCCTGTCACCATAAATGCTCACCAGGGAGAGTTAGCTTGCCTGGCAGTTAACCAGCAGGGCACATTGGTGGCCACGGCTTCCAACAAAGGGACTCTGATCAGAGTGTGGGACACCATAAGACGCTTGCTGGTAGTAGAGCTACGCCGAGGATCTGACCCTGCTACACTTTACTGGTATGATCACTAGTTAAAATTCAGATGTGTCAAAAATATGCAAAGCAATCTGAGGTTTGACAAGGATGAAAATATCCTGTCCAGTGAAAATTCCAATCTCTCGACATTCCTTCAAGGCGGTGTCTCGACATTCTCAAAAAAAACAAACTGTTAGTAAATGGGATAAACTGCTGAAAACTTCTAACAAACAAACTGCCAACGTTTTGCTAACTATAATGAAAGCTTCCTCGGGGCGATTGTCCCGAGTTTTCAGCAGTTTATACCATTTACTAACAGTTGTTTTGAAAAATAGTGCTGAAATTAGACAGAAGACATGAGTCTTAAAAATGTAATAGTATCTCGACATTTTTAAAGTGGTATTAATATTCTTCACAATCTGACTTAAATTTTGAGATATTTCAGCTGCAATGCATAATATAAAACTGCCTTACTGTAAATATGTATTTCTTAAGTCTGATTTACACTGATCAATGTTTTGAACAAGGGACATAATTCTTAAGACTGATGATCATTTCCCATGGACTTTTAGTCACTTTGAAAAGCATAAATTTGAATCTGCCTACCAACCAATTTTTTTCAATCATGATCTAATATTGTAATACAAGCACAAATTTCTTTTCAATTTCAGTATCAACTTCAGCATGGATTCTGCTTTCCTCTGTTGCTCCAGCGACAAAGGAACAATACACATATTTGCACTTAAAGACACCCATTTGAATAGGAGATCCACGTTCCAAAAGATGGGCTTTCTGGGCACATACATCGAGTCACAATGGGCGCTTGCCAACTTTACCGTACCGCCAGAATGTGCCTGCGTTTGCGCGTTTGGCTCCCAAACCTCAGTCACTGGTAAGAAAGACTGTGCAATTAGTTTTTTCGCGAAGTTTACTCAGCCCTGTCAAGTAAATGTATCTGATTAAATGTTTGATTTTCAGCAATTTGTCTTGATGGCACTTTCCACAAATATGTGTTCAATGCAGATGGAAACTGCAATAGGGAATCATTTGACGTTTTCCTTGACGTTTGCGACGACGACGAATTTTGAATAGTTACGTGTGTGGTAAACTCTTTTTAATATTTATGATCCCACCTTGGACAGCAACGGGTCTTTTAGCTCAAATAAGGTGTTTACCTAACTCAGTCAAATATTCAGTCTATCGGTGTGCTTGCGCTTTCACAGTGAACGGCCTAGGTGTATGTAATGTACAAAGCGCTGGTTATTTATTTTAATATAGGTACCTAGATAAAAGCAAAGTGGGCAGACATACCTAGTGCACATTTGTTTGTAAATTGCTTGATACTATCAAAAATCTATTCACTGTCGGTGCTCGTAATATTTAATTTAGTTTCATTTAATTTTTCGTCCTGTTTAGTGAAAGTTAAGCTTGATACAGGAATGAAATTTCTGACGCTATTTTTATACTGGTGATTACTACTTTAGTATATAGGTAAAGTAACTAAATAACGAGTCGGTGTGTTTTTTACTGTACGATGGTAATGTTAATATGACTTATACAGATAGTTGTGCTAAATATTCACGTAACAATATGATAATGTACCTAACAATAAAATAATATACATTCGTCTCCTCTGATATTCCAAAGGAAATATTATCGTTTTTCTTTGTTTTCACGGTGTCCGCGAATTTCACTTCAAGTTGACATGCTATAAATTCACGGCTGGTGGTTGATGACGTGCCTCCCTCATTAATTTTTTCTATCAAATGGATCGGACCAAACTTTCATATCTGAAAGCAGAAGAGTGTTACTGAAGGGTGAAAGGTAATGTGTGATTGGAAGGGAGGTATTTTGGCATATTTCCTTAACAAAAGGTAATGCGATCATGTGGGAAGAAACTTACTGCCTGGCTGGATATCTTCTTGAACTACATCCTTTCTATTGTCGGCTTGTATCTTTTCTGAAAAAGCGTTTCGTTTGTTAGCCGTGCTCTTTAAATTGAATCCGATTTGCAGTCAATACCTCGTCTAAATTCAAAGAGATTACTGAGGTTCATGTGTACTTCAGAAAACTTACTGTAAGCTGCTGTATTTAGCATGGGGTAAATGATAATTGGATATAAGGCTGCACCAATAGACCCTACAATTCCACCGATGAATAATGTGTATCTCCATCCAACAAGTTTTGGCCGTGACATAGTATATTTATTTCTAGAAAATTATATGTAAAATCTACCGAAAGAAAATCGTATGATGAACATCAAAGTTACCATTACCAACTTTACGTGCACTAAAAACTCAGCCCACACTTTCGGCAAACTAGCGAATCTGCTAATAGATGTCTCTTACGTCTTTAGTGTGGCATCGAATCGAGAACGACCTCTCAGTTCTCAGCTGCGTTGTTGTTTTATTGTTGGCTTTGCGATGACAAATGCAAAAGTGATAACAAAATATGTATAGCCGTTATTTGAATTAACTGATATTAAACGTTCTACTAATAAGGTAGGAAGGGAGGTAGGGTGTTGTGTAATCACAAGTTCTGTATTTCCTTTTCCCAAGATCAACCAAGATAAGAAAAATAACTAGACCTATTGTTTCTTTAGGTTATATTTTTTTCCTGAAATTGTTTCCTACCTGCTTAAAGCTGGATCACATAATTATAAGGTATGCTTATGTGCTAAGTGCCATTTCCATTTAATTTTCCACAGCTACACGTTTTTAAAGATAACCCTTTTCATTCCTTGGTATTAAATATCTCATGTGAGTCTCCTTACCGACCGATCTTAGCCTTGATCATGCTCAATTTTCCTCATTAACCATTTCATAACTTGTTTGTTACATTTCTGTGGTGTCCTGTGGCTCATTAATCTGTCATGCTTTTAGGACTATGGGACAAACCCTGTCAGAGCCTGTGACGTCTAAAGAATCGGCGTGTTGCCAAAATTCACAGTACAAAGTTGGTTCAAGCTGTATGCAAGGATGGAGAATAAACATGGAAGATGCTCATACTCACATCCTGTCATTGCCAGATGATCCTGGGACATCGTTCTTTGCAGTTTATGATGGGCATGGAGGTAATCCATTTCATTATTTTTGCACATGATATGCTCATTTTATCTCGGTTCTTAGCGTTGACATTACTATTTCTTACCTATGATGGGCTACATTACTAGTGTAACCTGTTAATACTCAATGATATAAGCAGTTTAAAGGTAATTAGGTACCTACCAAAGAAACCTTGCAACCTATCTTTTACGAACCTTTTACGACACACTTGTTGTGCATAGAAGTAACCTCAGTGTTTGTCTATAAATACTTTTTATTAATTTAGGAGCAAAAATTGCCCAGTATGCTGGCAAACACCTTCACAAATTTGTACTGAAAAGAAACGAGTTCAAAGATGGACGAATTGAAGACGCTTTGAAGCAAGGTTTTCTAGACATTGACCAAGCAATGTTACAAGAAGATTCTTTGAAAGATGAACTAGCCGGAGCAACAGCCATCACTGCTCTTATCAAGGACAGCAAAATATTCTGTGTAAGATATGCATATTAATGGCCTGTTTGAAGCATAGTGGGACAGTACTTGGTTACGACTCAAGCCACTAGCACCTATCAGAATCTAAAATGATTATGTGTTATATTGCACTAGGACATCCTAGGACAAACCAAGAAATTTTTCCTAAGATTAAACATCTTCTTACTTTTTGTTTGTATTACAGGCCAATGTAGGGGACTCAAGAGCAATCGCTTGTTTGAACGGGCGTTGCGAAGCCTTATCCCTGGACCACAAACCAAGTAACGACATCGAATTAAAGAGGATACAAGCTGCTGGAGGCTGGGTAGAGTTTAATCGTGTCAATGGAAACTTGGCATTATCCAGAGCCCTGGGAGATTTCGTATTTAAGAAAAACGAAAAGAAATCGGCAGAAGAACAAATTGTGACAGCATATCCTGATGTAGAAATCAAGACGATCACAAGTGAATGGGAGTTTATGGTCCTTGCTTGTGATGGAATTTGGGATGTTTTAACCAATGAGGTTCGTTTAACATTGCAGTAAAAGAAAAGTTTCCTATCTTAGTAAGGGAGCAGGGAAATATTTTGAAATCAAATTAATTTTGTTTATTTGAACTTTGCTGGTACCTACTACAGATTAACAGCTCAAATATATGAAACTGTATAGCCGTTGTCTATAACTGAGTAACGACTGGTCTTTCTCAAAGAACTTTTAAATTAATTTCAGTCCCTGACAAAATCTGCAAATTGTTTACCTCCCAAATTTGAAAATTTAGCTTAGAACTTTCTCATTAAAAGCCACTGTAAAACTTACAAGTTTATTAAAATTAAAATAAACCCAAGTTTTCATGATGGGTGAATATAAATCTGTATAACAAGTGGGTATCTAAACTTTGCAATGGATATTTATTGGCCTTCAAAACAATAACAAACCAAGACTGGTTATTGGGAAATAGGAAAGATCGGCCTCAACAATAACATTGTACCTTCTTAAGTATTATTTTGTAAATTCATTGCAATGATAGCCCACAGGCAAGCTAGCGTATGTGGGCTTCATCATAAACTCTATATACTTAAGTAATTCCTTATGTATTTTCATGCAAAAATCTGAAATTGTGAAAAAATAAAATTAATTCGAAAGATAGTAATAATAATAATGAGAGGTAAACAGTTGAAAGGTAGGAGAATTGCCGCATTCTCAATGTTTCACTTACTTTGTAGTTAATTGTTTCTCCTCCATTTACAGGAGGTGAGTGAGTTTGTGCGAATGCGCCTCGGGTCTGGCATGTTTCCGGAGGATATTTGCGAGGACTTGATGACTCGCTGTCTGGCTCCGGACTGTCAGATGGGTGGCCTCGGTTGTGACAACATGACCGTCGTACTCGTCTGCTTCTTGCATGGTCAGCCGTTCGAGTCGCTTGTAGCGAGATGCGCCACTCCGCAAACCAAGTGACTCCGGTAACAAAACTCCAATCACTTCACTCCATTCAGCCACGCTATTAGCCGACTTCCTCAACGAAATCGCTAGGTGAATCGCTACATGATTTCAGACATCAAAATTAGGACTCAATTTTTTTGATACCTTATTCTGGGATTTTATTTGAAATTTTTGTAATTATTTTTGTATTTATACTTGTGTATTTTGTAATTGTCGATAACCAATATTTCATATTTTTGGTGAATTTAACAAACACGATTTAAATTTTTTATGCGTTTGATGTGGCAATGTTTATTGTTCTTGTTGGATGCAATGCAAGTTTGTACCAGATAGAATTTTTTATTTTTTTATTTTGGTCAGCAATGAAATTCTTGTGTATATAGTTTGGGAATTAATTACTATCAAACCATTTGACTTTTTAGACTTTAGGCTAGAACATAGTGAGTTCTACAGACACCACAGATGTAGGCTTCATTCCTCCACGAGATTTGGCACACGACTTTTGATCACCTTTTTGGTATTACTATTATTGCACGTCTGGTAGAGGTCATTAGCTTCTGCTTTAACCACCGCGCAAGATTTTTCTCGAGCAATAGAAATCATCTACGTTTTATAACGAGCAAATAATAACTGCCTGTGGGTCGGGTTATGTATATAATAGTCTACATTCGTAGTCAGGGAATTAAAGTTCATAAAATGAATGTTTTCTCGTGGCCAAATGTTCAAAAAAAACTACTGTAACCTAGTTACGCTAGTATACGTACCTCCATACAAGACTGTCAAGTCGGGTCATGTATTTGGAGCCGTAAATCAAGGGAAAATTGTCTGCCTTTGTCCAGCAACAATTTGGCTCAGGAATTGAGACACAGAGTTATTTTTTATGATTCGAGTGTGTCTCAACAAAGATCAGAAAACATATTTTGAAACTGTTGATAGTCATGTTGGCAAACTAGTGAATGAAAAATATTTCAGTTGTACCTACCGACCGATCTAACAACTAACTATTTGTAGGGATGCACCTACTGTACCTACCTAGTACCTATGCTCAAAGATTTTAGTTTTCTTTTAGATTTGACTCCCGATACTTACAAACACATTTTGTCTGTTGTATAACATACCTAACCTACTTAAAGATATTGTAAAATATGCAGATATTTATTTTACTAGCCCAAATATTTTAAGAGCAGTAAAATTTTTATTATTCTGGGTATTTTCAACATGGTAAATTGAGCCTTGAATAATGAAAATAAAAATAACGTGGCCTGCCACAGCCAGATAATAATTAGAGTTAAAAACTAGACAGTAGTTAAATAGGTAATCAAGGAATCACTCTATAAAGAAATTTACCTAATTGAATTTTAGAGCAAATCCAAATAATATGTTCAATGCTTGCTGAAAACATGCACAAATGTAATTAGGTATATTGATTGAAGCAATTGTTGCTCACTTAGCATTACAGCATCTTAGCTATTGTGGGTATACCTACAGTTTAGATTTAGTTTCATTTAATCAAGGGAAATTTACAAATTGTGACCAAATTTGTACCAATTGTCACTACCAGGAATGAAACCAATATTTTATTTTTAACTAGTCATTCAATGATAGGGCAAATAAAGTGAGCTATTAGCTACGAAAATTTTAATTGTTCTTACCATCGAATAAAATCTAGTGTATTTTTAGTATCAACACATGCAATGTTTATTAACAAAAACACCTCATTCTGAAAGGTTCTGCCTGGTTTTTGCATGTAACTAGTCGCATAGTATCCTGCCAAGACATCCTGTTGGCCAATTTCAAGCAGATCTTGTAGGGAAATCCCAGACAATCTTTGGAAGGGTATTAACTGTGATCAATATTGAATAGCACATTTTAAATCAGATGCATTTAGTAAATAACGATATACTGTATTATAATTTATTAATAATTATGAAATTAAATTACAATTTGTGTTTGGGTTAACCATTTGTATTTTATTTTTTTAATCCAGATAACAGATGTAATAGATATACAATCAATAATCTTTTCTTATATCTTTATGTGACCAAAAAGAAGAAAAAGATGTAGGTCTCAAAAATGACTGCACTCGAGATATTTTGTACAAGAAACTTATAACGTATGATATTCAAAGTAAAATGATGTCACACAGAAAGGAACGAACAAAGAGAAAGTGCGAGTGGTATTGCTGGATCACCATTCTGTGTGATCCTGTTGTATCTGGATATGAAACAGCCATACCAGTGCTGATGAGTTGGCAGTGCTGTAACAATCAAAACCCAAGCCGTGACAACAGGGAGTTCGTTCCACAGTTTCGCTAGAAATTTTCAACGACACACCTAGTAAGGAATGGATGCGAAGCGAGAAAAATGTGCACCCAAACCCAATACCTCTTGCTTACCATTCGAGTGCTCTGTCAACTGAGCTATCTGGACAGACAACTCTTCTTGCTTTGCTGGGTGGGTAAGGCAAGAATTTTCTGCTTCACATCCCTTCCATCTAACACTTCCAGTAAATCCAAAACAGAAAGCCTTGTTTCTCAACACCACAATGAAATTATTTGTGCTACCATTCAAGGAACCGGAGGGGAAAAGTGCTCATTAAATGTCCGAATTTAAATTATGATGAAAAGATTCCGTTCGCGTGGGAATAGGGTGCTGCGCTTTTTGACATATTTTCTCGCTGCGGTAAGGCTGTTTGCCACCAGCGCTGACCGCCAGCGCTAGCTTTGGGGGCTACAAACCCCCGCCAATGTCATGCTAGGATATCAAATGTTCACCTCAATAATAGAAAATTTACGTCAGACTGCTCTTCGGTATGTTTTTGGTAACCATTTCGCTACCTAATATTGATAAAGCATTACCTACCTCTGTTATATGATCTATTCTTCTTCCTCTTCTTCCTCCTCCTCCTCTTCTTCTTCCTCCTCTTCCTCCTCAGCCTCCTCTTCGGCAGCCTCCTCCTCTTCTGGCTCTGGCTCGGGCTCATAGATGGGCTCATCAAGGTCATCATCAGCGCCAGCGGCCTTCACCTCTTCTTCCTCCGGGCTCTCGGCGTCTCCCTTCTTCTTGCCGGGACGCTCACCGAACCACTTCGGCAGCTTGGCTGTGCACACAATCAGTTTTAAGAATCTCTACCTTGGCCAGAGAGTAGCTATGCTTTTTACAGTTGAACACTTTTTATTCTTATGTGGAGTTTAACGACACACTGTATTGACAACTGGCGCTGTGGCACTGGTGTATTGGCGTCGGCAAATGACAGGATGATAATGAACCTAGCAGGGAAGAGGTGAAACCCAGTGCCGGCACGTAGCCTACTCCTGCCGAAAAGCACCTAGGGGACCACCGCTTAACGTTCCTTCCAAAGGGCGGTACAACTCGAACAGCATTGGATTCCTCCACTAATCCATGCTGCGAGAGGTTAATGGCAAGAAGAGTGAAGCTGTTGCACTAACTTCAAACCCTGCAACGTCTCTCTCGAACATAAATGGACCTTGGTATGAATGGTCACCCATCCAACCTTTGGTCCACTGCAATGTTGCTTCATGTTGCAATGTTGCTTCACTTCGGTGATCTCACGAGAACCGGTGAATCCAACATGCCAAATCGTTTGGCTGAACACTTCAATTTGTGAGTACTTTGAGTCAAAAGTGGCTTCTTCATCAAATTGCTAAATATAGTTAAACTTGATTTTAGAACGTCGCGGCTACGTATGAACAGAATTCATAGTTTTCATGTGACGTCACAAGCCATTTTTTGCCACTTAAATGGCCGCTATGCTCTACTCAGCTGAAGCGTAACATTGTATGAAAATCAAGATTACCCTAAATGTGTCAATGGGATGTCTATCAAATGAATTGATACCTTTTTCACATAATTTATCTATATGTGACGTTATCTTTCAGCTGGGTGGAACAGTGGCTATTTCTGTGACAAAGTGGTCTCATACAAAACATTAGTTCAACATTGGTGTTTATCTTTTTTGACCAAATTAAAAAAATATACCCTCTGAATGAGAAACATATTCTGGTAAAGACATACTAATTGTAAAATGATAATTTCCACTCCAATTTTCCTCAGATTTCCGAGTGACTGGTGACTGCCTAGTTTGTGCTGGAACTCGTTAAACGCTACGGAATGGGTATCGACTACTGAAAACCATCATGCAGCTACATAAGTCTAAGCAATAAACAGTTCCACAGAGGTGAGTGCAACAATGGTCTTCAGAGAGATTGCTAGCAATAATAAGCTGTACCTACAAAAGGGAGGGTTGCAACCTCCAAGCATTTGAGAAAACAATGTGCTTGAAATCAATTGCCATGGGTGCATGCTACGGCTTTGGGTGATTAACACATGTCTAGAAGCGATTCTCAATTCATTCGTTCGTGCAAGAATTAACTATCATTTCAATGGCAGGTCTGCCTTTCAAGCAGAATATTCAATTTATATTTGATTAAAATACTTATATGAGTAAGAAAAGTCGAGTTTAAAAATACGTAAGAGCAAGCCCTCGGACATTCGGAAAATGTCACTACAAAATTTTGCTTTGATTTCTATGCTATTACCTACTACAACAGTGATTTCACCCTCAGGTAAAAGGTCAAATAAAAAGTAGTGTATTTTCATTACTGCAGCCAAACCGTAAGAAGTAGTAGCTTCTCGAAATTTGTAGGAACGCCCATAGAATTTTACTGAAATTTCGACACAGTTTCCATCAAGTTTTTAAATTCATTCTTTCTATTATTAAACTCAAAAATATAAAAATATGAGTTTTTTTGCCTTGTATGAATCAAATACTAGTTCATAAAATTTCCACAAACTTTGTCTGTGAGCCAATTAAATTCTAAGAGAGATCCTATAAATGCCATGAAGCTGCTAAGTTTACGGTTTGGCTCCAGTAATTAAAAGACAAAGTTATATTTTTATTGGTTGTTTACCTGAGGTCCAACAACTTTAAACTGTACTAGTAACAGTTCTAAAAAGTGTATCTAAATCTAATCTTAATTTACAATATCAAAGTTTTCAAACGTAATCTACAGTTCCGCAGAAAAGCCGAATAAAAGCTATTAAAAAAGAATTGAATTAAAAAAATCACTATTCTTTTGAATGAATCACTTACATTTCTGGCGCGATCCGAATTCACCGGCCTTGTCCGTCCAAGAACGCTCCATGCTTTCTTTGGTTATCTCATCTAAACCCTAGGGAGGGGATCACACAACAACAACACCATATAATATTGAATTATGACACGGGCTGTGAGCAGGTATGAGGCAGGCATGGAGGGGCACTCTTTTACGCTTCTAGCTTCTAGCTAACTGGCCCGGTTGGTTGCCCACGTCCACGCTTTGTTAGTCCATCATTAACGCCCCACACGGCCCGCCAACCATTCTCAGTACTACTTCTACATTTGCACTGCTTTTGGAATTAGTTTATTTCAACATTTTATAGACGTGTATGCAAATTTAGTAATGCACCAGCACGTTATGAAAATAGCATATCGCTACGAACACTGGCTTAGACCTTTATCAGATCACATTTGTTCGAGTGGTGTACTGGGCTAAAGCTAAAATGTTACTTTACGACAGTTTTCGTGATTCTTTTCTGTGCACTTCAACTATTCATTTGATATATTTCCACAAATAATTCCACAGATTTCACAAATCTCACCGAAAAGAATTTAAAAAAAATGTTTAAACAGTACCCTTGGCTCATTTCAATCATTTCAATTATTTCAAGAAATTTTCCATGACATTTCTGCCCATTTTGGACTTACAAATGACATTTAACACAAGATTATTTCATGGATACCTTAAACACGAAGTTCTTCAAGTTACATTCGATTCTATATCGATACTATTTTCCAATTCCAAAAGCTGGTGTCTGTGTAGGATGGTATGACGGATAAACATGGTTAAACAAATAGACACAGAAGAAAACACATGCGTTGATGTTTGTTCACTTGCAGTTGCAAAACCATTGTTTTCTTGAGGTGACACGGGGCGTGCGAAAGGCAGGGTAGGGAAACCATCAACCCTGTGCACTTGACGGTGGAGGGGGGGGG
>QKMV01000845.1:0-18962 GCA_003287335.1 Lednia tumana
ACCAAGTCAACACGGGTAGAAAACCCGAGTCCTGTCAAATAAACATTGATTTCAATAAAGATAAACCTAATCACCTGAAATTCCGTGTACTCCAAACTAAAGCAAAGACTATATCTATATTATTCGCAAGGATAGCGTGTTACAAATACCTATTTCAAGGTCCCTCCATCTTTCAAAAGTTTAAAATTAAGTCCCGTAACGGTATCCTAAAAAAATATGGAATAAAAAAAAGAGCGATGATAAAATTCTCTAGACTCATGGCAATCTCCTAGTCTTAGCACTAGTTTTCAGAAACACTCTTCAAAAGTGGGTAAAATGCAACAATCGATGAATTGCTTGAAGTTGATTTAATTTATTATTAATCATTGTGCTTAAATCAAATAAAATATAGATTTTTTTAAATGTCTTGTTTCGGTTAATCAGTGTCAAGAAAAAACTTCAACTAAACCTTTTGGTAGTACCTGCGCAGGCCAGTCGAAAACCGAAAAGGGAAGCAACGCCGCTGAAAACCAAGTGTCCAGCACATCCTCGTCCTGCTTCACAATCAGCCTTTTGTCCGCCACTTCGCCAGCGACTCCCATTTGCTTCGCGGCCAGCGAGCGAGCTTCGTCCATGCTTCGAGCCGCGATCCACGTGCTTCCCGTTTCCCCCTCCAGAGAACACTCGTACATCGGCACCTGGTGTCCCCACCAGAGCTGGCGAGATACACACCAGTCTCTGTCAACAAAACAGTGATGTCACACTGTGTTGATCAAAAAGGAACAAAAATCGGTGAAAAATGGTAAAGAGAAATTTTTGTTAACCTGATGTGAAAATGATTTGAAACTTGGTTAAAATGATGAGTTGTCTTTCTTTCACGGTGTCCAGTGGGTACAATAAAATACTTTGGTATCTTTTTTTAAAGCTCGTTAGTACTGCCAATCAAATATGACGTGCAGAGGAATTTTTGAATACCTCTGCTGGCTCTACCATTGAAGATAGCTGATCATAGTAAGGGAGAAAGTTGGAGATGAAAGAACAAACTAGGTCTATTTGGTAGCTGTTTTTTAATTCTATTCCCCAAATCTCCTAGAAAAGCCGCCGTCAATTCTCGATTTGAGGCTTTTGACCCATAACAGAGCGATAGATAAATTTGAAAAAAGTGCTTCCGAATGAACCTAGTTTATTCTAAAGTCTAATGTTTTCTGGCTAACTATCATAGACTATCTTCAACAGTAGAGCCAGCAGAGGTAAAAAAAATAGGTCTGATCCCGGTTTCTTGCACGGCTCACCGTGGTACTGCATCTAGGCCCTATGCCCATTGCTGTCAAGGGGATCTTCCCTCCTAACAGCCGAATTTTGGGTAATTTAGTGGCTTGATAAAAGAGAAGCTTTGATGATGTAAGGCAAAGGCAAAATTAGGTACAGAAACAATCTCAGCATTTGGCAGAAGTATAATAGAAATCACATAAAGTGATGAACACAATAACATAATCAAATACATTGATTGTGCCAAGCTTGTGATGTGGAATATGTTCATAATGACATCCCCCCTCCAGCCATGGAAACATTCCCAGACTGAAACAGCAGTGTGCAGCATGCTTTTTTTGGCAGAGACAGACAAAATATGCAGGGATTACCTGATGTTTTCAAGCCAGTGGAACCAAGTCTTCTCGAAGTCTACCGGCTCAATGACCAAATCGCCACTGCGTACCGCCGCTACAGCTTTCTGTGCCATGTCCTTACAATCGATGAACCACTGTGGCTTCAAAATCAGCTCGATCACATCGCCCGACCTGCTACACAGCGGAACTTTCATCGCATGATCTCGTTTCCCTCGTAGCAAGCCAAGTTTGCCCAGTTCCTCGATCACAGCTTTCCTGGCGTCAAATCGTTTCCGGGCCTGCAAATCGGAATGCGTGCTCAGTTGGTTTGCTTCGGACTTACGTTCATATTTACATGACTAAAAGAGCGATGAAGAGCTTACAGAGAACATTCCCATTTCGTTGACTATTCGCCCCTCGTCGTTGAAAACCGTAATCGAGTTTAACTTGTTTCTCTTTCCCACTTCGAAATCTGTTTGATCATGAGCTGGAGTGATTTTCACAGCACCTATGCAAGAATTCGAAAAATATCGGTTATATTTTGGTCACCAATGAGATTTTAGGTACTACCTATTAAAGGTCAATCCGATATTAAAGGGCATACTACTACTTGGCAGATGTTGAAATTAAGTACAAATTTAACTTTTAAAAAGTTTTCACTTTTTTATTTAAATAAGAATAACTTGGGAGTGTTTCAAAAATAAAATTGCTTACATAGCAACTACAGAATAAAGCCTCCTCTAGTATTGGTGAA
Source organism: Lednia tumana (assembly GCA_003287335.1). NCBI lineage: Eukaryota > Metazoa > Arthropoda > Insecta > Plecoptera > Nemouridae > Lednia > Lednia tumana. The sequence continues at coordinate 2,338 of QKMV01000845.1, forward strand.
TGTGATAAAATCAAGGTAACTGTAGTTATTGAAAAAATTCTCTGTCAACGATTTTTCTTGCTGAAAAAGTCGCCGCGACCGCATTATAACGCGACACAATAGTATGTAGCGTTCTACAAGTAGCCTAATCTACCTTGTCATAAAAAAAATCTTTACAAAGACCTGTGCTGGTGAAGGGGGCAGGTGAGGGGAGAGGGCAATAAATAACACCTCCTCGGTGTCAATCCTACGTACTCTGCCCCTGTACTACCTACAAATAAATATGATGAAATATCGAGTAAAGTATGTTTCTCTGTTGTTGGTTAGATAGGCTCGAGTCATCCAATCATGTTACAAAGTATCCGAATAGCCTAAAATACACTGCGACACTGCATACAGTGTCTGCCTGTGCCTGTACTATTCCCTATCTCAAAATTAATGCTTTTGGTTGGCCATTGCCACAAAGGGCAAGTTAGCTGTTGTAATTATTTACCGACGTCTGAACAAACCTGTTCCGAATGCAGAATCTACAAAACTTTCGGCAATAATTGGTATTTTCCTGCCACTAAATGGGTGCAGCACAAGAGAGCCGTGAAGATGCTTATACTTTTCATTGTTGGGGTGAACAGCAATCGCGACATCGCCCAACATTGTCTCTACCCGAGTTGTAGAAACAACAATCTCCCCTTCTGTAAGAGAAATAACCAAAATTATTCAATTACTTTTATTAGAGAATGAAATTGACAAACAAAATATGAATCCATCTATGTCCATTGTCTGTAATAGGTACAATGGTATACGTAATACCTTGATCACAAAGCTTGTAGGCAAAGTCGTACAGAACACCAAACTCAACTGGTTCCTCATACCCTGGTATTGAGAGCAATGTTGCTCCTTTGATCTCCTTAAAGTCTACTTCAATGTCAGAAATAGCTGATTGGAGAGTGCAAGACCAATTCACCAAAGAAAGTGATCGATGAATGAGCCCAGAATTGAATAACCGAACGAATGCTTCCGTCACAGCAACTGATTGTTTCTAGACAAAGGATAGTGAGTCCTGTTATTAAAATTTTTAAGGACATTTTATCAATTTATTTAAATGGATCTACAAACTAAAAATGTGTTGGTAGGCTATTCTCAAAATTGATAAATTGTATTATTAAGTACCGGATTCATTGTGAACATTTCTTTGGTCCAATCCATGGATGCACCCAAATTTTTAAGCTGTTCAGTTATATGACCACTTTTCTCGTTCTTCCATTTCCAAATTTCTTCGACAAAACGAGCTCTTCCCAAATCGTGCCTTGTCAGTCCTTTCTGTTGCCACAAATTCTTTTCTACGACAACCTGAGTAGCAATACCAGCGTGGTCCATGCCAGGAACCCATAACACTGAGTGGCCTTGCATCCGGTGCCATCGAGCATATACATCTTGGACAGTTGTCGTCAAAGCATGACCGAGATGAAGGACTCCGGTTACATTTGGCGGCGGTAAAATAATAGTGAACTGTTCGCTTGCATACTGTGGTGAAAAATACCCCTTTTCCTGCCACCAAATAAATCGCTCAGCTTCGACATCGTTTGGTGTGTAGGCTGACGAAACTAAACTCGCTCCTCCTTAGGAAAAGAACACAATAATAGTCTTGTGTAGTCTTGTCATTGGTCCCGTTTTTATTTTTAAGATGGTTATCATAACCTATAAAAATACTACCTTTGGAAACTTACCCCGTTTTGTTAGTTTACCAGACGCTTCAAATGATGATTTATCAGGAATATTGTATTCTACTCTTGAAATACTTAAAGCCCTAACTAGTAGATCAAAATAAACACTATTGTGACATGCTTGTAAAAGTTTTGACGATTTTAAAGGGAGTAAATACCTGTTCATTTTCGCGCAGTTTTCGCGCGTGAACTTCTGAAAGCAGCTGATTCGTCCTTGAACAGCTGACCGTCATGGCGACGATGGCGACTTCGCGTGTTTGTGGTTATGCGCTACGATTAAGAGGAAAAGAACTGTGTTTGCTCAAGAAAACAAGTACCCTCAGTATACGCTCGTTTTCGTTTGGGAAAAGACCGCCTAATTTGCAAAACATTAAGCAAAATAGTACTTTACTCTTGGGACTTGCTGGCTGTAGTGTGGGCGCCCTTGCAGGAGCTGGATATGCATACTTCAAACTACAAGAGGCCAGAACTGGCTTCCTTACACCTATTATTAATCAGGGTTCTGGCACAGAAAGCAGGATTTTGGAATCGTTACCTAACATTCAGCCAACTCGACAGGTAGGAATTTAATTAGAAATATGTGATGTCAGGTGCTGTCGTCTTAAATATAATCAACCACAACTTACTACCACAGAGTAACCTTTCTGTGACGTTCCTATTGGTGTGTTTGAAATTTCGTACGTTCATATTACCTATAGTTCATTTGTACATACGTAACTATTGAAATGTTATATATTTTTATCTTTCTTCCTGCAGATTCAAATCCCGACAGATAACACGGGCCTGAAGTTAATTCTCTTTCAATACACTACCTGTCCTTTTTGCTGCAAAGTGCGAGCTTTCTTAGATTATTATGGGTTTTCATATGACATTGTTGAAGTCAACCCTGTACTCAGGAATGAAGTCAAGTGGTCCGAGTACAAGAAAGTACCTGTCTTACTGGCCCAAGTGGAGGGCGGATATCAGGTTGGTTAAAAACTTTGGATTATTTTTCAGCTATTAATATATTTTCTTGGTGGAAGGTAAATTACCATCAGTACCTAGTGTGAAGCTGTGAAAACACTCCCTCAACACAAAACTTGTACCAGAATTAGAACCTTTTTACCTGGAAGATTGAGTTAAACATGAGAGTTTACAGTACAAACCTAACAAATAAATTATTTTTGTCTGCAGCAACTGAATGATAGCTCTATGATTATATCTGCATTATCATCGTTCATGATTGATAGAGATCAAGGTCTGAGAGAAGTAATGAAATGTTTTCCCACTATATCATTCAACGACGACGACGGAAAATTGAAATCGGAGATCATGAACCGATATTTCCTCATGTTCCAAGGTGACAGCATGCCGAAAGGCAGGACTAAAGAAAGCATATTGTAAGCAAAGGCCAATTCTTCTGTAACAAATTGTTTTAAAAAGTTTAAGTGGTACACCTCCTCGGGTAGAAAAACTTGCTGATTTGAATTCAAATTAAGTTTTAAAATTCTTTAGTCTCATGACCATCTGCTAATTTTAGCACCAGTTTTCAAAAAAACTGAACCGGGTTTGAATGCTGAGAAATCCACTTAAACTTCTTTCCGCTAAGTCAAAAAGAGCAATTTTTCCCTGGACAAGAAAAGAGCAGACTTTACGAAACGTTGCGAGCTTAAGTGGATTTCTTAGTATTCAAACTCAGCTTGTAATCAGTTTTTTGGAAATTAACTTTCTTTAACATTGCTGGAGTCGAAGCGTATCTGGCAGGTACATCGAGTTTATAAGAACTCGTGTAGAATTTAACTGGCTTTCAGTGTAAGTTAAGTGCAAATTTGAATATTGATTGTTTCGATTTATTAACAATCTTTTGCCTTTAATAATTAAAAATAATCAATATTTTCAATTTGCACTAACTTTGGCTGAAGTCTGAAAGCTAGTTTAATTTTATGGAAGTTCATTTAAATTTCATTTATCTGCTAGATACAGGTGACTGCAGTACCTTATAAAAAAAAAAACTTAATTTTCATTAAAATTGGCAAGTTTTTCTACCTGAAGTCTTTCCACCGTAAAATATGTGATATAAACACTAGTAAATGATTAATGAATGATAAGTGCTGATTACCTCGATGATCTGTCTTTTCCAGACAAGAAAGGAAATGGAGGAAGTGGGCTGACAACACGCTAGTACATGTGCTTTCACCTAATGTCTACAGAACGCAGAAAGAAGCTCTGCAAGCTTTTAATTGGTTCTCGGATGTGAGTTGAAATTTAAAAACATTAACTGTTCAAACTGAATTTTGTAGAGTGGAATATTAAGAGTAAATTTGAAACTGCACCAATTTTATTTTATGTAATTTTAGACCTTCATACATTATGGATTGTATTCATTTTAACCTATGGTATCTCTTCAGGTTGGTGATTGGCAGACCCACTTCAAAGCGTGGGAGAGGTATCTAGTTATCTACGTAGGTGCTTCAGCCATGTGGCTGATAGGCAAGCGATTGAAAAAGCGACACAATCTCAAAGATGACGTCCGTCAATCTTTGTACGACGAGTGCAACTTCTGGGCTAAGTCGGTGAAGAAACAGAACACAACATTCATGGGCGGCAATAGTCCTGATTTGTCCGACCTGGCGGTCTACGGAGTTTTGAACAGTATTGAGGGTTGCGAGGCGTTCGGCGACATTCTTGCTCATACCAAGATCGGAGAGTGGTACGGGCGTATGAAGACGGCCGTCCAAAACCACGAGGGCAGTGTCATTATGAGTAAGTAGTTCGACGTACCTACGAACTTCTGAAACTATCTGTTTTCACTAGGTTCTAACTTCTTGCAGTAAGTTTTCACCCTGAGCTTAAGCCTTCTGTAAATACTGAATATTGTTTTCAGGCAACATTAATAAAATTATCTAGATTTAAAAGCCATTTCTGTAATTGACAGCTTGTGAGTCCTGTTGCAGAAGTAGTAGATCCACAAAACATTTTTTCACTTGAACTGCTCCTTGCAGAAAGTGAACCACTAGCTAAACTCAAAGAACTATAAATTGGCCGATTAAAAAGATAGAAAATTATGTTTGCTCCATTGATGCTCATTGGAGCCAGTTAACTCTATCTCTTTCCTAGCGACCGATTTATGTTTCCTTGAGTTCAACTGGTTATGTAATCAACACTCATGCATGCTATAAGAAATTGACTTGTAAAGCCTCCCATATTTATTCAACAAATCATTTTAGCCAGTTAGCAACTTGTACAAATTATAAATAAACTGTAGCTGTTAAGTTAAGTTTACACAAACAAATATTGATAATAAGGTCCATTCTCAACCAGCTTACAACTTTAACTGAGCAGAGAAATAACCTTAACAGTGTGAGCCAAAAGGATTATCACGTTATCTAGCTTGGTATATGTAGCTACACCTTCACCTGTATTGTGGATGTATTTTCCCTTTGAAATTAGGAAGAGTTTCTGCAGGGTGATTATGTAACTTTCGGTCTGGCGTTTTCGGCTAAAATCGATAAGAATCAGCATGGCTGAGATAGGAAATCCTTATCGATTTTAGCCGACAACGCCAGATCAAAAGTTACATAATCACCCTGCTGATCGATTTTGTTGGCTTGCAGAAAACAGTTTAATTCTAAGCTAGTTGTGAGAGGACCCTTAGTTATTTAATTACCCTTTGCCTCGTTCGGCACATCCTTGGTTTCCCTATAAGGGGCACGGTTGTTGCCGAAAGAACAGACAAAATCCTCTATTGGCTCGATCCGGTGGCGGGCCATTCTCGTTGGCGTCCGTCACCACCGTCAGCACAAATGGCTTTGACGACGCTGAAAATAAACATCTTTGATGCTAGGTACGTTCTCTTTCATCACAAGCAAAATTTCCTCGGTTTGAGCTTTTAATCGCCAGTACGGATTTTTAAGAATATTAAAATCACTTCAAAAATACGTGCTTACTCGAGGACTTGAACCCTGGACCTTTTGCTTACCGGGCAAATGCTCTACCACTGAGCAAAGTAAGGTACCTTGCTTAGCCTCAGTCATCGGTACCTTGCTTAGGTACCTTGCTTAGCTCAGTGGTAGAGCATTTGCTCGGTAAGCAAAAGGTCCGGGGTTCAAGTCCTCGAGTAAGCAGGTATTTTCGAAGTGATTTTAATATTCTTAAAAATTATAACTAGCCATGTATTTGGCTTTAAAAGTTTATTCCTTGCCAGTACGGATTAATTGCCGCTTGTGCAAATTAATGGAGAAGAACTAAGTCATGAACCATGGCCGGAAGATGTTGTTAATGTCTCAACAGGGGTTGTTATGAACTTACTTGTTGTAGGGACGAAACCATTGCCACAGAACCTATCGGTGCTGAGGGGAATCATGTTTTGTGACGGGTTGGGAATTACTATGAAGTCATGCGTACAGCTTGGCCCACTGAGAGCTGCTGTAGGTGTTCCTAAAATAGAAGATAACCAATAATACAAAACGACACGAAATTAATATTTTTTTTTTTAGGCTCGTTTGGCACTTTTTTTCCAAGAAACTGATTCACAAACTGAGTATGAATCACCAGCTTTTTACCCCTGACGAGTAGGCCGGTGTCATGCGATTAACTGTTGGGAAAGTTTAGTGGTTTTATTAAGCATTCAAACCCAGTTTGTGAATCAGACTTTTTTGGAAAATGGATTTGATTGGTCACTTCTCACTAACAATGTACAAATTAGTCAACCTTCTGACCTAATAGATCAACTTCTACGTCTGTCGGTCCAGAAACTGTAAACGAGTACGGGTCGCTAGGATTCTGTCGCCATTCGATGCTACAGTAACCTGGTGCCATTTTCACGCATATCCCGTAATTTAAATTGGCCATCTCTCTTGTGCCCGGAATGTCTAGAACAAAACATCAGCAGCTTAGAATATGCTTATTTCACACTACATCGACCTTTGTATCTGATGTTCCATGACTTACCAACGTCTGGATTAACGGAGGGATTGACCGTCTGTCCGTAGTTAAAGCTCATTACTTTGCCAGCGATGGCTGTGTAATACATGAGACAGCCGGTTGGAGCTGTGAAAAGAATTCTTTTCGTCAAGACTTGTTATCAACAACGTACATGGGGTATGTGTTTTATTCATCGTCAAAATATAAGTGCGTTAAAAACCTTTGTCTGGACTGTTGCAAGCAATTTGAGTAATTTTTATGTTCCATTTGCGAGACGTTGCCAACAAAGCATTAGTATCCACCGTCAACTGAATGGAGTTATCGCTGTCAGGAAAATCCACGTAAACTGAAAGCCACAAATGCAATTGTCAAGACTTTTCTAAGGAGATAGGTTAAAATTTTTAAAGCGATGGTTTTCTAGTGGCTTACGATGCTGGTTTGTGTTTTCGCCGCAAATACGTGGGATTACTGATGCACTTCCAGAGACAGCAAAGTAATCGCCGACACAACTACCACTCGCGTTTGGTTGAGCCAACGAAAAGTCCAGAAAGTCTAAGCGAAGCTGGTGACAAAATTATAAATTAGCTTTCAGATCAACATAAATAAGACAATTTAATTCACAATATTTGAAACGTCCAGATCATAGCTTCTTACTTGGCAAATACCAGAATCACATTTCTTTATCATGATAGTGCAACGACTGCCGCTTGTGGTCGAGAGCGGGTAGTCGGGATTCGTGAAGTACGTGCAGTTGAGCCTCGACTTTGACCCACAAGTCTTCTGAGCTGAAATGTTTTTCTGAGTAAAGGTTCCATAATTTTACTGGAATGCCTTAAATTAGATCCGCACGAAGATTACTTACCTACGCAACACACCCCTTTTCCGCTGGCACAATTGCCTGACGGGATCCCGCCAAAGTGTTGACATTCTTTCCTGGTAAAACACGTGCCGTTTAATTTGCTTGTCCCTGTGCACGGGTCGTTGCGAAACCTACCCACTCGGTAAAGTGGGAAAACTAATCCAGGTCATCAGTTATCTCTCAAACAACATTTAAGAAAATATTATCACTCGATACTTCCTAATCTACTTATGAAGTTATGAAGTAGCTACTCTAGGCAATGTTCTGAATTGAAAACTGTGGTTGTAGAGGAACTATAGGTGTGCAAAAAAGAGTTTTGCAGTAAATTAGGATTACAAACTAAAAGACATTGACTCGGCTAGTTTTAATGTGGGTTTGATTCCTCGAGTAGGTAGACATTTTTGAAGTGATATTAATATTCTTCAAGTTTTGTGGCAACTTCAGTAAACAACACTGTGAGATATGTTATGGAAGAACAAAAACTTAAAAGTTGTAACTATTCCACTAGGCACGCAGCATGCGTAGAACAAAATTCTCTTAATCTATATTGTATTATCCTCATAAACAGCATGACACTTACATCTTGGCTCTCTATTATCATTGACATCTTCTGTTGTGAAGCTTCTGTCACTTTCAGAGATGCAGAAACAACTCGCAATACAGATAATTAAAACCAGCTCCCTCATCGTAGCTAATGTTGTTGTAGAATGCACTTCTAAAGGGTTCAGTAGATGCTCTTGTATTTATAAACAAGACGTGGTCTGTATTGAACACATGCATATTGTATAACATGATTTTTATTTGAGATTCTTATGCTAATTGTTATGTATGCCAGTCAGTAAGTCAGTCACATAATTTTCTAAAGGTATGCTTGGTGTAGACTGTAGGGCATGATGTGCTTATCAATGTTGCTGCCTTAATGTTTAGGTTCAAAGATATTATTACAACATGCAAGTTGATATAATTAATACTTGAGTTAGGAATTATTTTATCAAATCATCATGAAATACAATATTATGTAACAGTTAGATCTTGGCCACACTGTATTTGGTCGTATCGAAGCTCAAAGCCCCTATTTTCAGGGTCAAATTCCATATTGTTTGTGACCACATACATCATGAACGGCTTCGTTTCAGCTAAAACAAAATTTTACAATTTACTTTCAGTATTTAAGCAGGAACAGTACCTCCAAAAATCAAACTCATCATTAACAGCATGATTTATATATTGTAAATTATGCTGCAAAATAATGATTTATATTTTATGATACAAATTAGTACGTACAGATTGTGCGGATAAAGTTAGTGCCACAATATCTATCTTGAGATTCCTCGGATCCTGATCGTAGACCTCCAGGTATTACTACATAGTCCTCCGTACAAACTTCTCCGCTCAAAGCTGGCGGCACGTAGGTCGGTCCTAAAATATCGACACAACGTTCGGCATGGTCCTCAAAGTACTGCACTTGCATTTCATCAATATTATATGCAGCAAGGCTTGCCTTGTAAGCTTCCAGCATCGCCTGAGACCAAGAACGAGTTGTTTTCGCTCTTCTGCCAACGGATGCGGCAATATTCGGGGGCCGCTTTTATGCAAACTCCGTAGTTTAAGCTTTGAATTTCTCTAGTGCCTCTTAAACCTAAGAAACACATACTTTATGAAGAGGTGATAAATTTTCTACTCCACACGGAGGGTCGGCTACAGCATTATGGCTGGGTGCCCGTACCCCCGCTAATTTTTGTTAATGGTCAAGCGAATAAACAATAAATAGACATTTTTAGGTTGTAAGACGGAGTGATTCAGAGCCGTACATAGATTTTAGTGTTGAATACGGTTTTGCTCTGATGAGATTGCTTTTTGGTCCTTGGTTTCGACCACGCCATCGTGGTCGAAACGCCCGCAACGTCACGGTCCTTTATACGACCATAAGGCAATCTCATCAGAGCGAAACCGTATTAAACACTAACATTTTTTAGGTTTTTGCCTATTGCTAAAGCCTCAAATTGTATCTCCCCTTCACCGCTGCAGCTTTGAGGTCGTGATTTTGGAACGGAAAATCCAAAAGGTTGTTGGATTTTCACTCGATTTAGTTATGGAAATGTAAAGTTACCCCATTCATTTTTCCAAAGTTGTGGCGCAGAAATTATTTTTAATTGTTTGTACATTCATTGTCTTTTTGTGTATTTTCGTGTGCTTCAGTAGTAAAATAAATCATTATAAAATTCTGTAGAGTTTAGACTCATGAGTTTAGACTCATAATGACCATGGACTCGTTTATCTGAACTTCTGAAGCAATTTACCCCTGAAGATGATTAGCATAGTTTACAAATCATTGGTAAACTTACAGAGAATTTCATTGCATTCTTATCTAGTTTGTAAAACAGTTTTGTTGAACTGGAATCATTTAGATTAAAAAAATCCCAACAGGTCTGTTTTGAAAAACATTATTGGGCCCTTTTTCGGTTTTTTAAGTGACCTTAATTTGTATCCCTTGTGGTCTAGACCTGTGGATTTCTTCTCGACAAATTCTACCAACAAAAATTTCAGTTCCTCTGTTTAAATCAAATGGAAAACGGATATTTCCGTTGACGGAATTGATCTAGATTAGGCCCCCTGCATTCCAGCTGTTGCTGATCCTTGCTGTAATAATGTATTAACCGAACAAATGGCGCAGCGCTTCAATCGTTTAATCAGAGAATTGGACTTTTTCTTGAGGGAGCTTATTCTAAGATGCCACATCGTGGCGTAAAGATGTGGAAATTTCACCGGTAAAAGTATCAATACACTGAATATCCCTGCAGAGCCCAATGGCCCTCAGAGGGCTTTTTGGATTCCCCAACATTTATTGAAGTTATTTTTCCAAATTTTATGGACTAGTTTTTAATCGTATCAAAAAATAGGTATCTATACCCCCTTTTTTTTAACTGGTGCCAGCCACACATTATTAAAATGGTCATTGCCGCCACTTATTCTCTCATTGGATGAGCGTAGCCAAGACTTCAATTCGACTACCTATCAGGAGAATAGTCTCATATTTTCAAAAAATCTGTTCAAACTGGGTTTGAACTCTAAGAAATCCACTAAAACTTTCCCGACATTTTGTTCATAGTTCAGTTTGTAAAACAGTTATTTTGAAGACCAGTGCTAAGACTAGAAGATAAACATGAATCTATCAAATTTTGTAAGTCTTAGATTTATTTCTTTGTTTTTTGGGTTCATGTCAGTTTGTTCGCGCTCCACGAGTCAAACGGCTGGTCCGATTTAGAAACATTTTCAGTTTGCATTCAAAATAATTCAACTATAAACCCATCAAAAAAATATATTTCTCAGAATTTTTACTTTTTTTTTAATTTTGCAATTTCAATAATTTTGTTCACAACTTCTGTGATGCCTGGAGTAAAGCTTCTTTTCTGTCTGCTTCAATTTCAAGGAGACTTTCAGGTTACCTGTTAACTATCAGAATCTAGAACTGGTAGAAGTTTGAGGGCGGTTTGCTTAGCCGTTCTCTTGTAACTTGCGTTTTTCCTCCAATTTTCCGGTTTTATGAATCTTTTTCCTATGCTTGGCAGTAGATCTTTTGGCTGTAGATAATAAATAATTAACTCTTTATTATTTTAAAAAAAGGAGCTCGCGGGCATCCTTAACCGCGAAGTCTAGTGATAATGGAAATTGGACGGTGTCACATACATACCTGTAGGCTCATTTATCTCCTCTGTCGCCCGAGCAGCGTAGTTGAAACTCATGACCGTGCCGCTAAGTGCTGTGAAGTACTGCAGACATCCAGACATCGCTAGACAGATGAAGCCTGAGCTCAGAAGCAACTCACAAAATTTGTTGCCCGTGACATATATTTTAGGTGGGAAGAAGGCAGGCTACGGCAACCACTTCCGTTCCCCGTTCCCTTGAAACGTTTTGTAGCAAAAGATTAAATGCGATACAAATTCAGTTCTTACAGATGTGTTTACTCTGTGCAATTGACCGCAGCTGGATTACGGTCAAAAGGTCTGGGGTTCAAGTCTCTCTCTAGCCAGTCGTTTTTGAGATGTAACTCATAGAATTAACAGCCAAATTAACTGAGGTTTTTCGGTCATTAGGTTTTAGGTCATTCGGCACCAAAACAACAAAAAAACATCAAAATTTACCTGACCCTCACCAAATGGAACGTTTTTTTGTAAGTGACTAGATAATGACAAATAAGAAATAAATTCACAGTTTCGCTTAATCTTGATTATTGCGGAAGTTACTGTGGTGTCAAAACTACCCTCCTTGGTAAGTAGTCCTAAGTAGAACATTTCTAAATTTTGAGCCGTTAACTCTAGCGAGGCCCTTTTCCAAACACGTAGGATACGCTGAGATGACAAGGATTACAAATTTAAAGCCTGATTAACTCAGTTGGTAGAGCAGTTGTCGTGGAAGCCAGAGGCCTGGGGTTCGAGTCCTCGAGTAGGCAGGTATTTTTGAAGTGGTAGTAGTATTCTTCTCGTTAATACTAGCCGTGTAAATGTCTTTAAATTTGTAGAACTTGTCTACCCTTGCCTTCCTTGCCGATGGGCAAAGCCACCATAAATTAACGCACCTCTGACCTCGCTGTCGCAGGCTATCTGTGTGATGCGAACAACCCACTGCCTCGGGTCTCGGCCTGGTCCAATTTTCATCGTTATGTCGATCGAGATGTCTTCTTCCAAGTAGTCCACATAGACTGAATGGAGGAGAAAATACACTTTCATGGAAGAATGAGTGAATATAACGAAGGCAACCTTGTCCTTAAAGTTGTCGCCGAAATATTGTATGCTTGAAATAGCTCTTAAATTTTGATTTGCTAAAACGTGTACATAATACACACGAGAAAACATAGAAAGTATAAAATTGTACTGTGACACATCAATGGAAAACATGTCGTGAAACTACCGTTTTTCTATATTTTTTTTTCTGTTTCCTATGTTTATTATTGCTTACATTGTGAAATTTTCTTAGAATTACTCCTGAAGATGTCGTAGTTTTGTTAATGTATGGAACTTGGTGTTCAGTCAAATAAACGAGAGATTCCATTAATACTTTTTCGATAACCAGAAAGCAATGTATCCATATGGTAATCTGGACAAGCGTGTTTTCTTATCCAGTGAAGTGAACGCACCGTGTTGGTCAGTAAGTTCCCCACACAGCTGGGGCACTTCTGTGCCGCCGTTCTCCACTTCGAATTTGTCGATCAAACATTCCCCCTGTGCTCCAGGGCCGACCAGCGAAACGGAGTTTTCAAAATCCAATCGCAACTGCAGCACAGAGTTTCCGTGGAAGAAGAGCATGAATGAGTTCAGCACATTTTGGTTGTACTAAACATTTATTAGTGTAATAATGTATCAGCCGTACACAGACGAGGACTTAAACATTTAATATTATAATATGATATATTTGGTAATGCAGCAATGATCGAGCAACCAAGCAAAGCGTGTACATTCAATTCTTTTGCGAATTTTACTGTTTTTTGTTTCTGTTTGTGACCAATCTACTGCCCAAACGTAACTAACCCTGCAAGCAGTACCATATAAAACTTGATCGATGTTGTTTCAAATTGATTTTAAAATTGAGTTGAATTCCTAGCCTTCTTTCTAGCCTTATTTGTATTGTTTGCTTTTGAAACTATAGATTTTTTTGGGGGGGGAGAGTTAGATGAGTAGTTTTTTAATATAAAACTCTGGAAAAGTCACACTAGGTTAATTAAGCTCGATAATAATTTAACAAAAAAAATGGCCACAGTAAAAATGTTTGCATAGGCTCATCAACATTTCACCACAGCATGTCCTAGTATGGTTAAATGGATGAAAATATTATTTACTCCAGAATTCAATGGCAGTCCTATTCGCAGGTGGCTGGGAGTTCTGCACATAGAATTTGATTCAAGCTATTGACATGTACAGATGACTACATCTCTTGTCTCTCATGTAAATATGTACCTACCTACTTGTCATGTACATGCAATTAGCATCAAAAGAACAGTTGGCTACGCTACTTTTGTTTGTATTACGAATGCTAACGGAAGCTATTTGCTCTTGTCTGGATATCATTTCTAGGTAGAGTTCATGACCAACTAGGCTTAACCAGCCTTGTCCCAGTTTCAGTTTGTGTTGTTTCATCTCACCTGACACGTTTTTGGATTAAACTTCTTGATGCGAATAGAGCATAATTTGCTGCCCGTGTGCGTTAGCGGATATCCCGGGTTCAGAAAGTACGACTGCTTTGCTTCAGTTCTGCCACCACAAGTCTTTTCAACTGTAAATAATTTGCGTTGCTGTTTCAGTTCGAATATTTCGTTTTTCAATCATCATTGCCTAGGGGGATTTTTATTAATTACATGCAGCTGCAACTTGCAGTCTGGCTAAACTAATAGACTATTTTCATAATTGCCATTCCAGTGACAGTAAATACGAAATACAAATATATCCCCATGAAAAATGCATTGCCAAACAATCTTTAATTGCCCTTATTGGCTCTGGAATGGCAATTATGGAAATGGTCTATTAGGGCAGGAGTTGGCAATATTTCAAGCAGCCAGTGCACATTCTCGAGAGCCGGGGGTATTTTTATGGGAGGGAAGTGGAATATCATTTAAGAACAAACTAATGATAGTGTGTGCCCCATGATCGGTGGTTGATGCTAGACGCGTTGGTACAAGTAAATTGAGATCTGTTGGAGCTTGCAATTGTAGTTTATTATGTCTGTCTATAAAAGAAGGAAGGTCGACAGTGAATAACGCAATTTTTTGCCTGGGCTACTTAGCATGCGTAATTACTAATTTGCGAGTACATAATTTTGATATAACTGATAAGCGATAGTATAGAATTACTGTTCACGTATCTTCCTTCCTTCCACCCTACACTAACACTGCTCCAGAGAGAAAATTAACAATTTACACTTGGTACATGGTAATCTGGCTCTCGACAACAGTTTTTATTTTCCCACCATCAAAACTAGTTGCCGACCCCTGTACTTTGGACTCTGAAAATAGTGTGATATTTGCCAGCTTGCCATGATGAACGTTTTATTTACCAATGCAACAAACTCCGTGGTTGCTAGCGCAAGGTCCCGCGGCTCTGCCACCGAAAGTGCGGCACTCACGTCTCGTGTAGCAGTTGCCTCTCCGGCCTTGTCCAGTGTCGGCGATACAGTCCGTGTTCTCAAAGCGCAGACCCCGGTAGTCGGGGATGAATACTTAACAAGCAGGAATAACAGATATTAATCTTGCTTTTCTTCGTCTCTTGAAAATATTCAACTAATGCTACGAACGTTTTGGACCAGGTTTCATTCTTTTTGTTTAAACTGTAAAACTTATTAAAAACTTTATTAAACTGTAAACATACAAATGTAAGTAGATACCAGTTTGATCCTTCGAAATAAAACAAAGAACCATCCTGTAGATGGAAAATAAGTGTGAATACTGAATATCTCCAACCGTAATATTTGCTTCCAAGAAAGTTTCAACAAAGATAGCAATTAAGCATCATTTGAAGAATATTAAAATCACACTTCTACCTGCTCTAGCGCAGTTGCCTTATAGCAAAGGTCCGCGGTTCAAGTCCTCGAGTAGGCAGGTATTTTTAAAGTGATTTCAATATTCTCCAAATTAATACTAGCCATGGACCTACCTGCCTTTAAATTTGTAATCCTTGTCAATTATGCATCATATTTTTCTTGCAACTTACCAAAGAATCTTGAATCTCGTAAGTTTTCTGATGAACCTTGAAGCATTGAATCTACTAGTTTATAACCTGTCACACATGAAACTGATGCGACGATTGCAAATCGTAAGTAAATTAAAAAATGCATGGTGCACTCGTAGCTTCTACCTTTTTTACTGTGATCTCAGTTTTGTCATGTAGGGACCTATATCTCCAAACTGAACTTTAAAGTCGGTCGGGCCAAGAAATTAGCACCTTAGTGCTAAATAACTAGTAAATGCTGTCTGTCTGCAATTTAAATGTAAACTACTCCATTTTTAAGTGTCTTTTTAGATCACATCTGACCGTAGCATTGAACTCTAGAATCAGATTGTTGTTTATTTTAGTGTTCCTGACTATCTCCTAATGTATGCGGGCTCAAAAAAGTTCTATGTCTTCGACATCGTGCAGTCAACCAGCTCAGATGCAATTCTTGAATGTATCATAAATGTTCAACATGCTTTTCCCTTTTTGTGAACTCAAAAGCTCTTTAGCCCACCACAAAATATCTGGGCCTGGTGAATATCTAACTTGGGACCACCATTTAAAACAGTTCACTTGCCAGACCATGACTACAAAATTAAACATGCTTTGCCCGATAAAGCCACATTTTGAAAACTAGTGCTGAGATTAGGCAGAAGACATGAGTCTTAAAAATGTAATAACGCCACATTCGTTCTTCAATGAACAGGTATAGAGTTAGCACTGGACTTATATTTTGGCCTTTTTCCCCTCAAAACAAAATTCAATTGGGGGGGGGGGGGGTGGATGGTCATAATAAGAAATGGGGAGCTCCGTCCTCCCCAATGCAATGTGCTTGGGCCTGGAATTATAAAGAATTTCGACTCCCATATATGTTTTAAACCAAAAATCTGTAACGCACTAATTGAAAATTCACGCTCTGCTGCCAATCTAAGCTAAGCTAGGTACCTATCTCTCTATGCATTACACGTATGCTATACTGGAATACCACAGTGGCTTAATGTGTTGCTTATGTGTTTTTTAAATGTAAAGAGAAAAAATTCGTTTGAATAAACACAACTTTTGGAAACTTCCATTTCATAATTTGTATTTAATCACAGCTTTTCGGGAACTTAAAAACTACTTCCATATTCAGGAATTCTAGGAAGACACAAAGGCATCATAAAATCTTGTTTCTGGTCGCCAATGGCCCTGAATCTCTTCTACCAGCAGAGATGCCGAAGATCACATCGACCAGCAAGACATCTTCAACGACACATAGCAACCTGCCAAATCCGTCTCAAGATGAAGTGGCCATCCTCGAAGCTAAGACGTTCTCAATGTTGCCGCCAAAATACTAGTAGATAACTTTCGGGTTGCGGGTGTTCCCTTCTGCAACTCTCATTTCGATTTCTCACATGCTTTCGTACGTACTACTTCATTCTTTTGCTGCTTCTGCATTTTTTTTTTTTTTTTTTTTTTTTTTTTTTT
>QKMV01000846.1:0-18953 GCA_003287335.1 Lednia tumana
AGTTAGCGAAACGTTGGCAGTTTAGTATCAGTGAAGTTTTCAGCAGTTTAACCCAGTTATTAACAGTTTTTTAAAAAAAATATCGTAATTCATTCTTGCGTCGTTTGATCAAATGGGAATCAAAGGCGTTGAAGCATGTTAATGCACTAACGGCGTTTGTGTGAGAAGCCCGGCTTGGGTGCTGCATGACCTTTCGCAGGCTGATAGATGCTTTCCCTTCAAATATTAATCAGTCGCGATAGACGTGTAATAAATCAGCACCGCGCCCTTGAAGCTCGACAGCGCTCGCTGCCTCGCGACGTTTCTTACGCGCGTTTTTCACTGATTGAATACAATTTTTCGATCAAGACACATTAAATTTCACTTTTTGTTGCACACAATAGCTTGTGTGAATGTCGGTCCATTTCCGAGCAACATGCCACGCCGTATTTTTTGTGTGAGACATCTTTAGCCGCGGGCATGGAAATTTGAATCGGTGACGAAAATGTGTAACGGCAGTGGTGATGGAAAGTTGAAAGTTCTTACAATTCCACTGCGTACTTGATAATTATTTGTGAGGGCATGTCAGAATGTCAGAGTCAATTTTTCTGATCTAGATCAGCCAGATATTCTTACAGCCATCCATCGCACGTGCTTGGTACATGCCGTCAGCTTATCACAAATCTTGATTCCTTCCGTGGTTTTCCTGAAATCCCGTTTAAGACTCACGTCATAACTTAACCTTCAAACACATGCCACTGAAATATTAACTGTTCGAAGGGATTTCATCTTCCCGCTGCTACCATTGGTGGTGGTATGTGCATCACGAAGAGGTTATCACGACTCTCGAGTTTTTAAATCTGGGTCGTATACCATTTCTACATCGCTCGCTATGAAACATTGTAATCTTAGCTTCTATTTGACGAGATATCATTGCAGTCATAAAGGAAATGGAATCTTGCATGAATAAACCATTCCGTTGTCTAGCTGCAAAGCAGCGAGTAGCGTTGCACTGTCCGGGCATAGAAAGAACCTCATCACGGCGTCTCCACGGCGTCGTTGGGTGCAATTAAAAGTGTGTCTTTCTCATGGGTCGTGATAGAGGCGTCGGGACGGACGTCGATGATGAAGGGTTATGCGTCCGTCCGCCGCGATCGACGGCACTCTTTATGCGTCCCGATGGACTGACACTTTCGCTTGTTTATGCATAATTGGCTGCCAGCTATTGGAACCAATCGCCATGGGCCGCCGGGGCGGGCAGTCGCAAAGGACGAAAAGTTTTTTGTTGCGTGCTGTTTTCGTTTTCATCCGAGAGGAATTAATGAAAACCCAATGATTACTTTTTATTAACCTGCGTAATGTGCGTCTGCATGTTGAGCTTAGTGTGATTAACACAGCACGATTTATTGGCTTCCCAATGTTTTTAACTTGCCTCGCGAATTTATCTTTTTAGTATATTTTAAATATTTTGCGAATCACTTTGAAGATCAACAGTCGCAAAACGCTGAGTTATTATTGAAAGCACCTTTCGGCGGGTTGATTAGTAAAAACACTCTCTGCTTCGAATGCTAGAAACTGACTCGGGCTGATAATCGCGAAATATGCTTGACGAGTATGAAGTCAAATATATGACTTAAGATTGAAAGTAAACGAAAGAAAATTAAAGTCAAATACTTGCTTTAAGTTCCACTGCTTTGGAGACAAAGGGTAGGTACTGAAGATATTAAGAATGATGGAAAATGTGCCAAAGAGAAACAAAAGCCTGCAAGTAATTTGGAAGGCCGGGCTCATCCAAGGAAAGTCGACGTGGCAGATGCCGTTCCAGCAGATGTCTAAGCCAATGTTTAGATTAGCCGAGGTGAATTCAGCGCAGATCGCGGCGGGAAATGAAAACTGCGAATAGGAAGCCATGGCTGGTCTGGTGCCGACGACTGTGGTAAATAAATTGTTAGTCATTTTTGTTGTTTTGTGGCAAGGTATTTCCTAGCGTTCAGTTCAACCTCAATTGAATGTGTTGTAGCTCGAAGAAGCAATTTTATGAAGACTGTCAAGAAATCAGACCAGAAAGGTGGCAGGTAAAAGCCGTTTTGTTGCGTTCCCCAGGCTCGCAGTTTTTAAGAAAAGATATCGCTCTTTAACGCTCTAAACGAAAAGTCAAGCCGAGTTGGGTAAAGTGAAGAAGTACAGATTAAACTCGACTTTGCTTACTTTATCAAGCCAAGTGAATAATTTTCAATCTAGAATAAAATTTCGTTACTCCTCAAAAAGTTTAAAAAAGCACACAAAATGTAAGACATCAGAAAATTTGATAAAGGACCTAAAGTTAGAAACATCACAGAGAGCGGTAATTTATAATGATCGCAAGGCCCGATATAATTATAAAGTTTGTCGACTAGGTTGTAAGATAATATTGACATTAGACAGAGCCACGTAGATAGAAAGGGTGGTAGCGGAAGATTGGATGGCGTAGATTCTTTTTCATTACCATTTCGTACCTCAGCTTGGAGGACGTCGTGTCTACTACGAAGATTGTGCATTAAGGGATGCCAGCGTGGTGTGGTGTGGCAGAGCACATATCCGACCCAGCGCTCGAGAGCGGGATTAGTTCGTACTCAATAGCGTAACAATCTGTTTCGTTTGGGCTGAGGCTTGGGATTACAAGTCCTAAATACAAGACGCAGATTGAATCTCGCAAGAGATTGGAACACCGAGCGACAGAGTATTTTCTATATACCTATAGCCAGCAGATATAGCCTGCAGATGTAGGATTAGAACTGGATTAACTTGCAAGCTTAAGCGATTGAATTTCTTTGTATTTACAAGTTTTAATGACAAAGAGGAGAGTAATTATCGTTTTCTTATCGTTTTATTTTCAGCGGAAAAGTCAAGCTGAGTACAGCCAATTATACGGGGTTAATGTAAAGCGACAAAAAATGCATCTGAATGAACGCTTGACGCGCAAGCAAGTGGATGTAAGATCGTAGAAATTGGTTCGTAGCACTTCGTTCTCGTGAATAACGTAGGCCCCTGTGTTTTGCCTTGGATTTACATCTTTTATTGTATTCACGTTTCGCGTCCAGACATACTTCCCTGCGTGAGTCGTCGCGATTGGAGATAAAGTGACAAGTATTGGCCAGTGATACCACAGCGTCTGCCAGTGATTCCGCACAAGTTGCGTGCAGGCCAAGGATAATTAGTTCCATCCTTATCCGCCAGGTCAGGCTGGGACTCGGCTGCAAGATTCCTATAAATAAGTGAAGAGCCAGCTGCGTGTTGTAGAAGTAGCGCTACTTCGGACATGAAAGGATGGACGCGGAGTTTCAATGCAGTGTCATGTCACTGGCCCGTGATCTATATTTCACGAGCCTTTGCATACCATACCTACCTACGTACATAGTTATAATACCTATGGTATATATTTTAACAGAGATGAGGACACGAAATTGTTTTAAGAGATCATTTTAAACCTTACATTAAGTATTAATTACATCCATCTCGTGCCCACTTCGTAGCTCGATACCATTCCGGTACATAATTTGAATCCTAAAAAGAAGGAACGCTGTATAGTCAATGAGAGGCGTGGAAAGCAACCTTTTGTAAGCGTCTCAGCCATTGCTGTGTTAAAAACCTTCCAGCGCAGAGAGATTAAAAAATACAAATATTCTATTTCTTCGGCACCAACACGTCAGTTCGTATATTTACCCTGCAGGACTAACCGAAATTATACCACCTTTGTTACAAGGGTCTTACACAAGATAATCTTCCGCACGCAGCATATTTCCGCGAGATTGGTGTAAAACGTTGCCGCAGTCATCACTCTAGTTAAGTGAAGCTGAATGAAGGCCTAGCGTCACCTTTACTTTGCTTGCCCCTCGGCAATATTTAACGCTTACATTGAGCGTGCAGCCAAATAGAATTTTGTTTCAACTGTTTCTCTCAAGATTTTACAATACTTGTGTCAGCACCTAGGTAATCAATTTAATGGGTTCATGTTGTGTTTAATAAATACCCTACTTATAAAACAATCTAGTTAAGAGTGATTGGGGTTGACCTGACGAAAGGCTCATAATAAATTCCACCCTAACGTTTCCCCTAGGTTTGTAATAAAACTAATTGGCTGGATCTTTTCGAGCTGAGAGGTGGAAAAACGGACTTGTTTGGGTTTTGACGGACAGTTGATGTTGTAGCTCAATTTTCTCGCCGTAGAGCAAAACTACAAACAATTCTCTACCTGTCTGTTGACTCCTACTGCGATGTTGCTGCGAGCAGAAATTGAATTTTTTACACCATTACCTTGGAATGCTATTTTAGAGCGTTGTGTTAAATTATTTCATTACGCTATTTTAGAGCGTTGTGTTAAATTATTTCAATACCTCCTCTTACTGATCGCAATCAAAAGTGCTACGATACTTAAATAAAAAATCACACAAATAGTATTGAATTCAATTTTCATCCAGCTTACGAACAACATTTCTCGTTTTTCTGAAGCAAGGACACTCAATAGCGTCCCTTGTTTCCTGTTATCTACATCTGACACAAGATACTTTGAAGCTAGGTCAATAAAATATTACGACTCCCTCAGGTAAGACAAATTAAATGCCAGACCGTTTAACGTAACAAAAAAGTATCCTGTTCGAAGTACCAATTTATATTCTAGAACCAATTCCCCCATTTAAAAACACACCGATCGCAAGGAACATTTACCGATCGTCGCTGGGCAATATGACTTCGCTCACAAGTCACAACAGCCATCATATGCTTGCGAATAAAGGCGCATTCGATGATTGTCAACCTAACATCGGGGCACGGTGCACCAGAGCCAATAAATCCCCGCAGACTTTGTTACCATTTACGACCCATAATTGCTTCAACGCCGCCGTGGACGGTATTTATAATTTTAAGAGTGCTTTCTCAGATGGTGCCAATACAAGATGTGGTTGTAAAAACAAACAGTTTTCAGAGCTAGTGTTTTCTTTTCGACATGGTGTGAGCTTTGGTCGCACTGCTGACCGGCAGGTTTCGACGCTAGCCAGGGCCTATAACCCATGTGGTCGTGGGGATTTAGAAAAGTATGGTGTCAATTGTGGCAGGAATTTAAGGTCTATCGTATAAGAGAGACATTCTTGCCATACTAATCAATTCATAAGTTACCATGTTTGAGGTCACAAAAATCTGCAGGCATTTACCTTGTAGTGCATGGTCCACGCCATTGGTTATCTGTAGTTTGTGAAGAGAAATGATCAACTAAATACTGCACCAAACAGTCGGTGAACAGCATTTTGCTCTTGTGTAGTATATTTTATACTTCACATTTACATATGCCAATTATATAGCTAATTTTTTCTGTGCTCTTTTGGGGGATGTTATTGCTAAACGTGAATGTATAACTGCGTGGAGCTGCCGTTGAAATTACATTTTGCCGAATATAAATGAACATGTCATTACAAAACACAAGAATAAAAACCATGGAAAATTAGTTTTTTACGCGGCAACCTCATGGATTCATATATATACAGCCGTCTCGTAATTGATGTTTCCCATTTAACAGATGGCAACTCGCGCGCGCAGCATTTAAACACCCAGAAATAAAAACAAAGAGCCACGAGGAAGCGAACAGTACTCCAGAGAGTGTTGCCGACGAGAATGGGGTGGGGGGGGGGGGTTAGGTGAGAAGGATTTTCGGAGGCAAATGAGATTTCACCACTCGGTAGACATCTACTCTACAGTCACGCCATTTCCCAACAGTTTCCAGCATGCCGTTTTGTTGCGGCTTTTATTTTCTTCCATAACTTTGCTTGCCGAAAAACACATGCAGATTTGACAGCAACCAGATTTAAGCTCTCATTGACACGCCCCGCAAGTTGTGACTAGCAGTCGACTCGCAAGCAGAAACTTTGCTAATTTGACTTTCAAACAAATTATCGGCTTTCTTTGTGTCGCATTAATCTCAACAGCTATGGAAACGAATCTGTGCATAAATGATATCCATCCGGGCGAGAGACAGAAAAAGTTTCGTTTCTCGCATTGTCATTCCGTCTGGCTGGTATTTCAACTAACAGCACAAAATACCGAACGCTCTCCAAACAACAACCCTGACGACAACAAACTGAGAAGAGGAAGAAGAAGAAAAAGAAGAAGACATTGCGCTGTCCACGCTAAGAGACCAATTACCGTAATTGGTTCATCTGCTGATTCCTGCTCATTACAATCAATTACCTCGTTTCCAATGTGTGTAAAAGAATGCGCAAGACAGATTACCGTGAGACACATGGATGGTCCATAATGTCATCATCAATTCGCATTTTATCCCAAATGACTTGCTCATAAAACCAGTTTATATCTAAAGCCATAATTAAAGGACACCAAAATGTTCGTGAATTCTACGCTTTATATTACAATTTCAGAGAAGGTCGCGCGGTAGAGATAATTATAATAGTAAGCGCCAAAAGCTGCCAGGGAATATTTTATTCTCGGGTTAGAAAGCACTGGGTCTAGCGAAGGGAGGCGACGGTGGCGGCGGCGGTGGCGGCGGCGGAACGTGTACGGCTAAACGACCACGGCTCGCCTGTACATTACCGTGTTGTGCTTGTAGCGATGCTGCGATCATTTATCATTAGCCGTTTGGCCCGGCCGGCGCTAGGGGGGGACCGCGGCAAGGTAGGACCAGGAGGACCCGGTCAGCTGACTCTAGGCTATACGTACAGTCTGTTCACGAATAGACATTGATCTACAGCTGCACTCACACAAGTTTTACACCCATCTCTGGAAGGAGCGGGCCGATGTTATGGCCGGTGTTCCACAATGGATAGTCTTAAAAAGTTAGCTCTCCGAGAGTATAAGACACATTCAAGTACCTGGTATGTATCATACGGGTTAGTCACTATAACCATATGAACATTGTAATACCAGCCATGCTGTGGGTATTTTTTTGGCCGTCCATCGTATTCGAGCGATGTTGGGTTTCTTGATTTGGCTCATCTTTCGCGGCGGATAAGAAAATGCAATGGAGTGACGAAAAGCTGTGACAGAAGCGGTGGCGAGAAGTGTAAATTTTGTGTGATTTTCACTGCAGAATTGATAATTACACATGTCAGGGCATGTCAGGGCAAATTTTTATGACAGAGATCCACACCCAAGGCATCCCGTAGATGCATAACTTTTCACGATTGGAATGCGTCAGTGTCATAAAATTGCAACAAGACTGTTAAGGTAAGAACAAATCGCGAATTCTTTACGGGGCTAGCCCTGGTAAAGATGCTCCCGCAGAGCAGCTTTGAACTTCGCCGTGCCCTTCCATTGTAGCCTATGCGATGCTGGGAGAACGATTTTGGGATTTTTTTGCTTAAAGAAGTACCGTATTTATAATTGGCCCTAAGGCACTGATATATTGGAGTCGATGAATGATAGGGTGTTAGTGAGGGTGATGATGAACCTAACAGGGAAGATGAGAAGGCCGTTGCCGGCACGTAGCGTACTCCTGTCGGAAAGCACCAAAGTGACCATCGCTTAACGTCCCTTGCAAAGGACGGTACAACTCAAACAGTATGGGATTCCTCCACTAATCCGTTCCGTCGAGAGGTTGTTGGCAAGGCGAGTGAACGTGCTGCACTAGCTTCAAACCCTTCAACCTCTCTCCCGAACAGAACCGGGCTTTGGTATGAGTGGGCACCCATCAAACCTTAGGTATTTCGTAACGTTGCTTAACTTCGGTGATCTCACAAGAACCGATGTAGCTAGCACACCAACCCGTTCGGTTTTTGGGGGCTTTTTACATGACCGGCAAAGTGTAAATACGTCGATGATTTAATTCCGAAATGGATTGTTTCGCCTGACTGCTTTGGATTGCAAAGCTGTTGAGAATTGGAAAACTACGTGAGAATGTACGTAAAAGGGCCGCTAGGCGTGTGTCGCTTAGTTTCAGCGGTCGAGCTAGGTTGACCGCGCATTGGAAAGAATTGCACCAAACTCTAACGACTTTCGTCGCTACAAATAAAAGCAAGCGCCGCCTGGGTACTCAGCGTGGTTTTCTAAAATGTCCCACTCAATTAAACATGCCACATATGTTCCCGGATCAATATCAAATAAAAGTTGCCAACACGGTAGTATGTTGGGAGTCGTTAAAAGTGGTCCAATTTCTATGCAACGGCTGCGATGACTGTACGGTTACCGAGCGGGGCTGGTGTGACTGTGGTGACCACCCATATTGAATCAAATGCACCAGGTAGACCCCGGTGGTTATTATTCCTGGAAGTTGCAGCCACACAACTAAACAACGATAAATAAATAGTTTCAAGTCACAACTGACACACTGTACCGCAACAACAGGCCATTTGCAGACAAACATCAGAGCCAGGGGATGGTCAATACCGTTCGGTTCGGTGGGAAGAAAACCGATGACTTAACAATTGCAAACATCTGCAAAAATGTTAACTTGTTTTCAAAATCTCCTTCAATATCTTTATGTACAGTGGCCTTGACCGTATACAAAAGCTATTGTAACGTACCTTCGCCTAAGCTATTATCCTGATATCAAGGACCCTTCTATCTAGAAACTAAATCACCAAATAACAAAATTATTATCAATCAAATCCATGTCTAGATTGTACAATAAAAGGCATCTAGATGTGTTCGCAACTCGATGGCCGGTTTGTGTTCGTTTCGTTCAATCAAGTGGTCGGTCAGTTAAGTGACCACCCGTATGCGGTCGAGGACTGCAGACGGTATCGCAATGCAAGCTGGTAATTGAATTATCACGCAGGTTTAACATCCAAGTCGTGCAGCTAAGATGTGGATAGATAAACTCCAGGGAACTGATATGCGTACATCATTAGCTGATAGCATGAGCTAACAGGCAAATATAGCAGATTGCGTCATGGAACGGATTTCACAATGTAATAAGAGAAAAATTGATTGCCAATGCATTGATAAACGAACAAAAAGATTTTGATTTCTATTTTAAAAAAACATGTATGCCTGATTTTTGCATTGATGGGGAATATAAAAAGAGAAACTGAGTGATGTTTTTATCTGATGATCAAACTCATGTACTTCACATACAAAATGTGTTGCGATACAAAATACAAAAGGAGTACAAGAGTCAAATTTTATAGAAGCTTTTATTGAGTTTTGACCAATTAAAATCGATACCCACTCAAATAAACAGAGTCAAACCTTTTATAGCTTAGTTTTACGGATACAGCTGGTAACGATTTGAAAACGTTGATCTTTTTGAGAAGGCCTCACGAGCTCGAAAACTACATGCAGCTTAACAGGACGGGTCGATAATGGGGAATTGTGAGCTTGTGTAGAAACGGTCGTGCCCTTTTAATGGAGGAGCTACCCCAGCATTGCCAGCGCGATAATAGAAATTGTTCGGGCTATGTAGGAGGTGTGCACGTAGGTGTATAAAAGTGTGTAGCAAAGGGTATAAAATATAAAAAGTCTTCCAAAAACGATTTACAACCTGGGTTTAAATGCTAAGAAATCCACGAAAATTTTCCCAACGTTTCGTAAAAGTTGCTGTTTATTTCTTCAGAGGTAACATTCTTCTAGCACTTGTGACGCTTTTGCCGCTTCAGGACCCTGAAGAGGTAATTCGATCGAATATTTTACGAAACTTTTGGAGAGTTTCACAGGATTTCTTAGCATTTATACTCAGTTTGTAAATCTTCTTTTTGAACTAGTTTAAGATAAGAAGATGGACATACGTCTAAAAAATATATTTTTAATCCATATGAGTGTATGCTTTTGGAAACGTGTCTCGTTTAGCAATGCGTTGGAATGGAGGGACAGCTAAACAAATGGTTGATTACAGCTGGTTGCGATCAAAAAGGATCTCAATAATCGGTATTACTTGTAATTAATTCCAGAACCAATCACGGATTTGTGCCGCGCGTACATCCGCTTTCCGGGCCGGCTGAAAAGCGCTGGCAGCTTTAGAAGGAAAACGGGAAAACATTACGCGGACACAATGAACGTCCCCTGGTATTAGGCACCACGCGTTGCAGCGAACATGTTGATAATCTGGTGTGATTGAATTGATTCGCGGCTGGCTTGACACAGCCCAGACGTGATTCGTGGTACTCACAAAACACCGGAAATATACACGCCCAAACAGAAAGATATTGTAAATTAGGTTATATTGAGGAGTATTGTATAATGTGGGGAAAACAAAATCAGGCATAAATGTCAATAAAAGCTCGTTATGGTAACGTAATGTACGACGGGATACAAGTGATATATGTGGGCTGTAAAGCCAATACCAACAATGAACGGCTTAAAGGTGCAATGGCAGCACGCGAAATTTTAAATTTCGCGTAGACTGCCATCCTCGTGAAAGTCTAAAATGGGCTACCAAAATGTATTTTGAACGTTCTAAGAGCTTATAAGAATTATTGAAGACTTCGGATGGAGTGTGCGGCAACTCGATCAACGAGGAGAAATATTCGTAAAGTAAGACATATTCCTTCGGTATAAAGCGGCTTGCGGTGGAAATAAAGTACCTATTGAAGAGCCATTTTTCTCTAAAAACGTACACGATGAACGGACGTGTCATCAATAACGAAATTTTGTCTGGACCAAACTTACTCCGAGGTGCTCAGAGTTGAAAAATTCTCTGCGCTGTTTCTGATGGAAGCTTTTTTCCGTGAAAGTATCTCGGCTGAAAAATGGGGTGTTTGACAATTTTTTATCTGGTTTTTAGGGAGAACAGAAATTTTTACATCAAGTCTCTAAGTTTCTAACATAAAACGATTATTTATAATTGTTTTTTTATTGTAGATATTCGCAGGTTACAACCCCTCAAAGATGAGCTCGATGTTTGTGATGGCTTATATAGACTTGGGCTAGAAATCTCGAAGAAAAGCACTTGAAAATACAAAAGTGCACTTCACAAAAGTCGACCTCCATGAGCAGTCATAATTGGAAAACTATGAAAATGCAGCGATTTCTTACTAGATAAAGTTACGTTTGAGATTCCCCCATCACTGCATGGAAATATATAAAGACGTAGACATTATCCATCACTGTGTGAGGGGCTTTCGGGCTAGCTATTCTTGTTTCTATGATTCAAAGATCAGATGCTTCTTATGAGATCGCTTGGCTTCGCACGTTAAATCTTTCCATTTTCTTACGAACGATTGACTTTTTATGCCAACTATTGCATGGCGGAGATGCGTTTACGACGAGCCGTGCCCCATCCATCCATTCGGTCCTGTTTATAGACGTCTGGGTGCAATTGAGTGAAATTGCGAGAGATTCGTTAGTTGGTTGGCTGCCGGGTTACGGACAGTTATTGCGGTCCTGTCTCGCGGTCAGCATGCATCATCTTGGAAGCTGGAGACAAAGCGCAGGGCGAGCCGCTTCCTAAGCGTCGCCATCCATCAAGAGGCAAAGAGGACAGAAAAACATCGAATTCGCCAAGAACCTCTGACATTATCATATAAGGCCATAAGTGAATGAGATAAATAAAATGCTGAATGAATAATTTTAAAGAGTCTTGTATCTGGTCGTACCTGAATCAAAAAGTAGATCAATATTAGATTCGGATAATTAAATTCCGACAAAATAGGGCAGTAAATTTTGAAACAGTCTGTGCATCACCAGGAGAATTGGATTTTGTCATTTCTTTTGATTTGGTGTAGCACTAGGCATACAGTTTGTTTTTGTAGCCGGAATAATGTTGCAATCTTGGCGTTGTTTTGTAAATAAATTAAAAATCGTCGGTAAAAAAAATATATATAATCTCCGATGCTGTTCAACTATCTTGAGTCACACAAGGGAATTCCGCTCGCGTAAAGAAGGATGAAAAAATCTCCCTTATTACGATCTCCCACGAGCTCCTAATTATAAAGATATTTCATAATGCAAAAAAGGTTGAAGAGTGAAGCTATGTCGAACTAGTTAGCAACTAATTAAAAATGTCGCCCTCGTATATTTTTTTCCGCGAGACCTTAAGCCCTTCCGTAACACGGAGTGATAACAAAGGCATGGTTTCGCATTACTGCACTTTATGAGGGACGGATGTATTTTATCCCTGCTCGCGCGCGAGCCAGGGCAGCAAGTCTTTGGATTGATTAATCACCTTTTATTGAACTTGGAAGTCGAGCCCATGGTTTTTACAAGTTTTCATGCGGTGAAAAGAGATTGGACTCGGGGATTTCGTCAAATATGTTCGTCGTCGTCGCCGGATCGTGCTTCAACTCTCTAAGAGCTTGTGCTTGCCGCTTGCACTGACTGAAAAGTTTGAAGCGACTTTCAAAAATCGGCCCGCCGCGTTACCATCACGCACGCGGGGTTGATTATATCGAAAGTAAAATAGCCCGTCGAGCTGTTTCCCCTTACAATGCATAGCATTATAACAAAGGTTGATGCACTCCTTTGGATTATATTGTTTCATAACTAACTTTAAAGCGCGCGTGCAAACTGAAAAGGCCGACTCTCCGTTTAGTTCCATAATGGTTGTCGAGTTTCATAAACACAATTCCAACCCAAAATATACACTCTCGATTAATATTTCTCACTAAATGTTCAATTACAACTTTACTACGACCAAAGTCGTAAATTATTCGGATCAAAGTTGTATCATCCAAGCCATGCAGTCCCACTCAAAGGTTGGTGAACTTTCTTAAACGGAGGTCCACAATACAATCTAGGGGCGAGATCGATAAAAACAAAAGCTTTACGCAATAGTCGCAGGCAACAATAAAATCTAAGTTGACCAACGACCCTATAATGAATGAACTCCCGATAAGAGCGCATATTTATTTAAGAGCGTTGCCCGCCATCGGGCGATTCGCCGAGCCTAATTGCACGGAAGCATGCCTCGAGTCGTCCCAACGATACACATGGCAACGGTAGAGCAGCGTGCGACGCCAGCCGAGCGTCTACGAGTCGCTGCTGAAGGTAATTGCCGGCATATTACCAGCGCGGTGCTCATGCGAGAACGGCTGCCAGCCGGGTATCAAGGCGTTAGCGGTAAGGCACAAGTGTGTGAACTAATTCCCTCGGCAGTCGTAGTAACCCATTCAATCGTAACAACCCGGTTATGAAATTAGAGCCGATGGGTTTGAAGAATGTCATGTGCAAATTTTATGCAAATATAAGTGTTAGTGTTCGATCTCGTTGATACTTTGTCCACTGCATGGCACGTACGTTTCGGAAATTATGTCAACTTTGCTTTTCAGTTAGTATAACATGGTGCGAAGGCCCCATGTGGCTATCTAATTCAATAAAATAATTACTGTAGAAAGCTGCTGATGGAAAGGGGAAATAATAACTGCACACAGTTAGTGCTTTCTTCCAGGAATTACAAGTTATAACTACTACCTTGTCAAAGAGAAAAATTCAGGGGAGAAATTCAGGGGAGAAATTCTTGTCGAAAGAAAACCCCTCGTGAGGGTGGTTTTGGTTTTAGGGTGACACCAAAAGTGATTACTTTTAGAGCGTAAAAAATTGAGTTGGGCTTCGGAAATTGAATTAACTGCGTGACTAACGGTTAATGACTTGAAACCGCAATAATGTGCCCTGATCGACTGCAGGAGGGCGGGTGGTGGTGGTTGGGAGGGAAGGGGACAAAGTGTTGGGTTCGACGCGGGGTTCGGTCACTGGTCACGGCATCGGCCACGGAAATGGTTCCCGTGGTGACAGCTCGCCAACCAATGGACCTGCTATAGGAACGATTACCATCGTGCGTTGCCCATGGTAACGGTGTGCGTCAAGGCGCTAACGCATTGCAGAAACAATGCACCTTCCACGCAGTACGCATGCGTCGGTGCGGTGCTAAATGCACATGAAAAAGTCCCGGGAACGTGCTGGGAGTTTCTCGGAACGCAATTTGTGAATATTCGAATTAGAAAAAAACGAGTGCGTGTGCCGAGCACGCGCGATGGATGGTTTTGTGAAACATCTTGCGGATCTGTCAAAAAAACGACTCTCATATTGACTCTCTGCAAGTGCGCGATGTAATTCAACAAACTTTCGAATATTTACCGTCGCTTTCGTTAGAAATCTTCGTCAGTCTCTTGAATTTTTACAACCGCCGCTAAGGACGTTTCACACCAAAACAATCCCGGCAGTAGTGTGACACCCATATCGCCTCTAGATATTCGAATCAGAGATCCCAACAGAAATTCTTTCGCTTCCGACCAAGTCGAGCCCAATTGGTTTAATGGTTCCATAATCGAGTCAATCACGATCATTGTCGCCGTGACAGTTAACTCTTCACGTCTGTACTTAAAAGCGCCGGCATGGGGACGGGATGGAGTGGAATTCCTCCCTCCCTTGGACTCGAACTCCTGATAATTTAGCCCTAGATTTCGTCCCAGCTTTGATCAGCAAAGCTAGGAGCTGGCTTATATAAATGATTATATTGCAGCGCGCGAGGCACGACGAGCTCCTAACAATTTTATTCTTTCTCAAATTGACTCATAATTTTTAATGAAAAAAGTTAGCTGGATTGAAGCAAGAAAAAAATGTAATACTCGAGGCTGCGTGGTGAGAACATTATATTTTCTACGAGATTATCTAAGCGCCCCGGGCTAGAGGAGATTGGACGCACAATTCCTCGTTACAATAAGCGTTCAAACTTTTTTTTCTCATCACAACGCAGAAAAAAACTTTAAAATAATAAAAAATTTGCTTCGGCAATTTGTTATTGCTGCAGAGCTTAGGTGTGATGGCAATTAGGCCAGGTAGGTGTCTTCACTCCTGACTTCTGACTGGTGGCAATTACTAATCACTATTAACTTCGCTTCTTTGTGTGTGGCCGCCGCCATGAGAGTTGTAATTAAACAAGTGAACGGAGCTGGTGTAATCTAATTACCCAAGTTGTACGCGAGGGTATGGAGGTATATTGAAGGTATTACTTTGTAGTTGTACCTGTGTGCCCGCTCGGACACACTTGTAGGCTAGAGTATAGAGATAAGCAGTCAGGAGTCGAAGTTTCCCCGTTTGTGCGAAAGGTACACTTTGAAACTTCGCGAACGAGAAGCTGGTAGCACATTCATAGGTAGCTACCGTTGGCAGCACCTCGGAGTATACGAAGTTTTAGTTACCTTGTGCTTTTGCAGGGTAGCAGCTGAAAGCTGCTTGAAGAATGCAGATTCCCAGAAGACGTAGCGGCCAGTCAATATAGCCGAGTTTGTGAGAGTGAGAAGCCATTGTGAATTAGAGAAATGATTTCCAATCAGCAAATCATTCGCAGCACACGAAGAGCACGCACACGATAAAATAGCAAACGTCGAATTGTTACTAAAAAATGTTACACACCGAATGGACGAAAACACAGTGATTTAGTACAAATGTATCGCCATATTTTGGGATATCACTTAGATGACACGCGATCGCAATTGTTGAGACTAATTTGTCAGGTATTTGACAGTAATAGATCAAATAGAACGTATTGCGAAGTTAAAAGGCAGGCTGACCACAATGGAATGTTCAGGCTTGCATTTTGACTAACCGGTTTGGACAAATGAGTGTGATTACTTGAATATTCATCTGACATTAAAAGTATTGATGTACTATGTGTAGAAGCAGAACCTACATGGATATCTGTTAACGTAGATTACTTGTATCGATAACACGCATAGATAGACCGAGTAAATGATTCAGGGCAAGAATTCAGTCACGCAGTGTCAGTAATTGTCACCCTATGAATGTCAGGCTTAGTCTTCAATTAATCAAAAAACGCACAGTATGCATATGTATGCTATACCTATAAACGAAACCGTATGTTTGCACGCGGGTTTTTTTCGTGTAATATATTTTCGATGGCAATTTGATAGATGGACGTCGTCGCGTGCGTAACGTTCATTTGTAATGTTTCATTCATCGAGCAGAACTGTCAACGAAAATAGGCCACGGCGCAACAATGGGGCTTAGTTCCAGGTAAACGCACGGCCAAAACGGCGTTGCGGGGGGCCAAATTCGGACCACTCGAACGGAAGACGTCTAGCGGCGAATAGCCGAGCGAAATTGTGGACACGACACGACGTGAGAGAAAAATCAGTTTGAAATCACTTTCGTCGATAAGTTTCCAGTCGACACGTCAAAGAGTTAACTCGAGCGGAGCGTTGAAAAAAAATCACACGAGACGTTAAATTCCACTAGATTTGTGATCCGCGGTATTTGCTAAACTGCAGTCGATGATCGGGGTCTCTGAAGCACAGTCAGTCAATCGTTAGCGCAGCACCTAACGTTGATCACCATGTGATGAATTTAATTAGCCAATTATTTCGGTAGATTTTGTACCAAACACCAGCTCTATTGGCCCAATAATTGCCTCTTAACTAGAGCAATGCACATTGCGATAGTCAACTTAGTAACACGTGATTAGTCTCGATGGGGCAATTTGTACACGGGCGGCACTCGAGCTGACCGGTACGACAGACAGACGGCGCACGCGTGTGTTTTGGTCCACGGCCGAATCCGGCGGACAGTTCCGACCTCGACGACGTCCGGAGAGAAACTGACTGCGATCGCGACAGACCGGCCTGCGGTTTGCCGGCTTCACGCGCCTGCGCAACTGATCGGCCGACTGGATGCCGGCGTCGCGACGCTCACGACGCTCGAATCACGTGGGTGCTGCTGGACATCATTATCCGGCCCAATCCGACATTGGCCAAGTAGGGTTTGGCTGGCAAACAATATCGATGTGAATAACTGCATTAAAAAGTAATTATTCGCGACAAGTAATTTGGTTACTCGTGCAGCCATCAGGAATTAAATCGCGGCGAGGTTCGGATAGCATTTAGGCGTGACGTTTCAATCGCGCTGGGAAATTGCAGCTAGTTCGCGAATTAAAACGAGTCGAAATCATAATTTGTTCCGATCGTCGTCAAAAGCGAGCTATAATGTAATGCGATTCCCTAATAACCTTTCGCAATTCACCTAATTTTCCCTTCAGGCGTCTTTCTACATGATAATGTTATAACGTCATATCAACGGACCTTGCATTTGGCGGCGTAGAACTTGATTACTCTTCCATCCTCATTATGTTTACGTCATCAGCGTGTATTTGATTCGTCACATTATCACTTCTCCTCGGGTCATATTGTTTCTTTTCTTTCGTCTCCGCACGATGAGTCTGAGAGATTCAGCAAACGATTGGAACAATTGACTCGTGAATAATTTAAACGCTCTCGTGTCGTTGTATTTAAATTCAATTTGGTAAAGTATAATAAAGCCAGGTGACGCTGCGAGGGTTGGTACTACACGATTACTAAGTAAGTGAGTATCTACATGAACTTGTAGTCTATTGCGAAATGCAATCCATGTGAAAGGCTCTGCTTACACTAAATAATTCCGTGACCTATTTTCCAACAGCTTCCCTCTTGGTGTGTAAGTATAGATGATACCCCGTGCCGAATCAAATAATACACTATTAAACTATCGAGTGGGCGAGGTGGGGGATGCAGCGGGGTTGGTATGCACCTGGGTCTAATGGAACACTTGAGGGGTGTAGAAATAATTATAAGGTGAACCATTAGAGAACAAAGCGACCGAAGAGGGACATATAGATTAGAGGGAGAAGGGGCCGGGGGATGATGAAATTGTTGAAAAGAGATGGTAGACGAGAGCAGATCGAATTTGATGAAAAAAGGTAGTGAAGCCTGAAACAATCGGTAACGTACGGTCGTCATTTTGGTACAGCGCTCAGCATAAATGCGCGGTGCTTTTACTTACCCACATGGGTTTGGAATTGTTCAGATCGCCAGTTTGGAGTTTGCGTGTTCCAGCACTTGTTTCCATCCAAAGTTTTGACAAAGAAGCTGAACGTACGAGTCACTGTGGTTTAGTTAAATTGGTATAACATCTGGGCGTTTGGCATACCTCTATAACCACAGTATAGGTACGCCACATTCCAGCGACTCTCAGTCTGCGCAAACTTTCTCAACGAAAACAAGAAAATAAATTGGACAAAATACACCAAAAATTGTATCAAGTAAATAAATAGCACCGCCCACAATTCTATTCCCGTTGTGTTTTCCCCAGACTCAGCTGCTCGAACTTGAATTCGAATATGGGTGCGAGTAGGTATATTATGAGACTGTTATTTTACGCATGGGTACCTGTGTTGTGCAGTAAACGAAATACATTCCGTTCGTATGCATATGTTTGTTTTCCCTTGTTTTCGCTCTAAACGGCTCCTCTAATAATAATAACAAAACTTTGTTTTTACAAGACTGCGAGCTCCGTCAAATCTATTTGCATTCATTTTTATCGCTGTTGAATATTTCATTGTTCTCAATTAGTATAAGTAGCTTATATCCACACACAACGGCATAAATAAATTCGATAAAATGGCTGCTTTTATATTGCTGGAATGAGTATCTGTTAATTTGTGCGTGCAGCTGCAAATGAGGGTGGGTTGGGGGGGGGAGGGTTGGTTTCTATGAACAACCAGCAAGTCACCGACTGCAGGGGTGACTATTGCCAAGGTATTATTAACATGACTCAGCCATAAACTGCTTTACTAGGCTGTGTAAATAGGTGTTACATGCTAAGTAGGTACATGAGTCAGTGCATCCCTAGTAGCGATGTGTGCAGATAATATTACCTACGCTTGCATCTGGTTTCACTGATTTTTGTCAGTCTAGTGTCACTGCCATGGATTATTTCGACTTCAAAGCGAAGTGGAAAGTTAAATGAAAATAGCCCCAAGAACGGCCTCGATAAAACTTTTACAGTCTTCAATTGCCACAAGGGGTTTTACGCACTGCTAGAAATAAAACCGTTTTGCGTCGTTTTATCTTTCACTTCTAATAGTCAGTTGTAAAATATAGTTACTTGATTAATTGATCACATTATACAAGTAATACCACTCTAAAATGAAATTTTCGTGAGACTTGTTGGCCTGGAAAAATCCTGGTCTAACAGTAAGTTTTTATTTTTTTATTTTTATAATGGTGTTTAACGACGCACTGTATTGACAACTGGCCCTGTGGCACTGGTCTATTGGCGTCGGTGAATGA
>QKMV01000847.1:0-18946 GCA_003287335.1 Lednia tumana
AATCTTAAGTTCCAGACATATTTTTTTGTATTGTTTTTTATAGTACTGACATGGACAATTATTATTGTTTAAATGATTTACTGTTAACCATGATTAAAGACGCGCGGAAATTATAAAAGGGCATGGTCAAAAGCCAGACGTAATTTACTGTTGCTTAAGTGAAGTATCTTCCCCAGTTCACATTGGTTATGGTCAGACGCAATCAACTCGTCACTCACCGTACACCTATATGTGTACATTTTACGTAACGCATACATAACTACATGGTCATCAAAGGCACATGTACACATAAATAATGTTAACATGCGTCTATAATAAGCACATGCTCGGGATACAAGGATAATATGTAGCTTACACATACACGTCTTGTAAATTACCTTAATTTCCAGCCAACACATTTCCTCCTAAGAATACATGGGTAGTTATTAAATAAACTAAATATTTCTTATCTCGTTCAGTCACAATTTCGTGCTACGCAACGAACAGGTGTGTGTTGATACAAAGTACTTAAGGAGAGGTCATTATTCCTACGATTATTGCAAGTCGGGCGAGTAAATATACAGTGAGAGACATTAAATACGCTGGCAAGAGAAGCAGTCTCTGGTTCTGGGTGCTAGTAAATTGTTATTGCTGGGCAAACAAGGATAACGCTCCTCACGCTTTACAACACTGGCATCTCATTTGTCATTATAATTCGTGATCGATAATGTACCGATTACTGACCTTTTAACGTGTGGTGTGTGATTTTTATTGTATAGATAAAACACGTTTTTTTTTACAGAGGGAGGAATATTTCGGTTTATTACATTTATTATCAACATCTCGTTCCAAATTTAAAATCAAAAGCTTGTGAAGTCGGTAAACGTTCACTTCGTCCATTCTGAGATGTCGCTACAAATCGAAACTGTCTTCATATTTCTGCATCCTGTCGTTAGAATTCTATGAAACTTTAATAGAACGTGTGTAATGGTGTGATGCACGTATGGTATAAACTTGATTAAAATCTAGCATCATAGTTCGGAGATATTTAAAAAAAATCCATTCTCTTCAAGATCATTGTAATACACGGAGTATAGCCACGGTGAGATTGAGTTCTCGAATTCGAATCGGTGACCATCATAACCCGGTCTTCTTCCCATTCCTGACCCTATTGGTTGCTTGGCTGCTTTGTGGGGCCTTACAAAATATCGGATCTCAACAATGTAACACATTTTTTATGCAATGCACTTTTGCTAATTTCTTATCCTAATAGAGTCAATTCAGGTTTGAAATACGTTGTGGATAGATTGATGCTAAGAGCAAATAGGGTGTAACATATTTAGACTCATGTCTGGTTCATAATCTTTGTACGAGTTAAACAATAAATAACATATTGTTAGCTTTTTTTTTATCTCAGAGCGATAAATCGCTTTGAAAAAATTAACAGTAGGTATAGTTTCCGAAACGTTAGAAGTTTAAGTGGATTTCTTAGCATTCAATCAAGTTTGTAATCAGTTTTTTGAGAGTTAATAGGTCTATTTCCCAAATCGTGTCGTACTTAAGGTCTGTAATACTATTCACGTCCCAGCCAACCTTTTGATTAATAACAGGTGACAAATGAAATACACTTGAAAATGACTTCCCAAATGAAACAAACCGTGATTCTATTTATCATAAACAAGGCTTTTGTAGGTGGGTACTATATGTAGCAGGGGGCAATTACTTACACAGTATCCCTGCAATTTCGTGCGTGCGTAAGTAATGCGAGTGCGTAATCCTTCCATTAGCTTCGTCTCCTTCTGCCTCATTACTCCCAGCAGGGGCTGGCGTTAGACATGATGCTGTAGATTTTGATGGGGTCGTTATGTTAACGCTCTGCGATGCTTTTTACTCCAGCCAATGCTACCTATATTTGTGTATTGCAACAGATAACCCAAAGAAAACGAGCGATTTGCCAGATAGCATATAGGTACTCACATTGCAGGAGTAATTTATAAATGTATTCAGAACTTTCTGGAGAGAAGTTGGCACAGACTAAGAAATTTTAGATCTCTTCGCCGAGATATTACGTCAATTTCAAATCGCGGATAAAATTAAACGTTTATTTAATCATGTATGTGTACAATAGACACAGCCACACAGCCAACTAATTTAAGACAAGAATGCGGATGTATATATTGACATTGCTGTTTATTGTATCGTGGTGTTGCTATAACTTGATGGAAATTGACAAGCAACTCAATTAAAATGTAATTTATGATAGAATCGTTAGTTGTCAGATATTTGAAGTTTTTGATTCCATATATGCATTTAGAATTATTTTCAAGTAAAAATTCAGAACTGTGGACGGTGCAGATGTTTCTAAATGAAATTTCATCAACGCATTACCTTGACTAGATCCTCTGTGGTTGGTTCAAACAAAATCTGTTAAAATAATTAAAATATTCAAAGAATATGTTCATAGCATGGCATATTTGTGTGGGTAGATATACGAACACTTGCTACCGTCGTAGCGTACCAAAGAATGTATTGAGATGTTCCTTTGCCGTCTACAACCACTTTCCAATATCCTGCTTATATCCGATTTATATGGATTCCATCGTAAAAGAAAAGTTTATGTTATTTTCCTCTCAAATAATATTTCTTTTCAATTTTGCGTTACATGGCAAGTTCAAAAGTGTGATTCTGATGTGATAAAGTATAGGTATACCGTGTATTATATTACAATCACGTGCAAATGGTTTCACGTATCAAACCCAAAAAACCGTTGCTATGCAATGCGACACAATATCGCGTATCTCATAAACTTAATAAGATTCCTTTTCCCAACACTTGGCTTTTATTGGAAATTTATGCACGCGCCGCGCGCAACTTTCGGATAGCGCACACA
This sequence comes from Lednia tumana, assembly GCA_003287335.1. Classification (NCBI taxonomy): domain Eukaryota; kingdom Metazoa; phylum Arthropoda; class Insecta; order Plecoptera; family Nemouridae; genus Lednia; species Lednia tumana. The sequence continues at coordinate 2,870 of QKMV01000847.1, forward strand.
TTTTCTCGGTCTCTGAACGCGATCCTTTTGCCAAATCCGATTTTAAAATTGTCGCAATTCTGCGTTACTATCCCAAGAAAAAAAAAACTGTTCTTCTACCGCTTCTTTTTGCATTGGTTAGAATCTACACATTTCAGTTACGATCGTGATATAATACGAATACAATACATGAAATGACTTTTGTGTAAAACAAACATCTTTCACAGGATTGATCACTTAAGATAAATACAAGTCTCCAAACAAGCAATATCACGCCAAACTTAGTTTGATCCGCCCATTCTAAAACACCGTTTTTTAACTAATTTAAAACTGTTCATAATTTCTTGACGCAGCCCCAAACTTTTGGATGTAATTAATCTTGTCTAAGACGTTGAAAAATGGACAACACCCTCAACAAAATACGCGATTTGATATCGCTTTCTTTCAGTAGGCAAAGTCTGCAATCTATCTCCAAGACCCAGTATCGCCATCGGCTGATAGGTCCACTGAAGGGAACATCTGTATTCTGCTCATAAAGGAACGGTATAGCATGAAAGAGTACGTTCGGTTTCGCCTTACGTATGTCTATGTCATTGATATTTCGTTGAATGGAATCTTCTCTCCGTCAGCTGTACATGCTCGGCCATAGGGTGGGTTAGGGTGCAGCAAGGAGAGAAAGTTGAGAGATGCGGGTGGCTGATGGGTGGTGGTGGGTAGAAATTGGATGAAACGACTGATAGTGGTGACACAGATGGACATATCTACTGACAAACTTAACGTCACGGGAGAAACCGTCTACCGCACTCGGAAGAGACAGTTTCTGTTTGTTTATTTACGCAGCATCTTGCGCCATATTCTTGAAGTAAAGTGTTATAGCTATAAGAGAAGTTCACATATATCAATTCCAGATTAAATTGTCTGCCATCTGAAAGTTAAGACGTGTTCACTTTTATGTATTCTCATTTCCGATACAGGTTCGTTTTATCCTCTATTAGCTTCCAATATGCAAAACAAATTGCATTGGAGAATTCACTTTGTCTCGCAAAGTTTATGAACCTGAGTCGATGTAGAGGATTCCAGCTTTTCCGAAGCCAACTAAATAGTAAATGTTTAATGATTTTCGTCGTTCTCGTTTTATTCACGTTCGTTTCACAAAATATATCCCTCTAAATAGATGGAACAGCATATTGCAACGACTTTTCTTAAAGTGGAGGCGCCAGGTACGCTACTAGACACCCCAGGCTATCTACGTGGCCAACATTTTTCCACTCTGAATTTTCTCAAAAGTACCTCAGTGAAATTTCTTCTAACTTTATAGAGCACAACGCATTAGTGTCTTCTTTAATTATTCTCTCCGTTCCGCAAGAAACACAAGTGCAACAGAAAACAAAAGATATATACGACGACCGAAACAAGATAAGTTTTCGAGAGTCCTCAATGCCAGATCTTTTCAGAAGGAAATATACTCATCCGCGCGTTCTATGCGGATGCACGACACAGAAAAACTTTGAGCTTGGTCTCTTCTGAGAATCATAAAGTAATCCCTTGGAACTAGACCAGCACTTGACTCGGTAACCGAATGCTGCGGTATGAAAATGTATCATCATGTCAATTTTGTTTGAGGTGAGGGGTATTACACGTGAATGTCAACATTGATAACAGCTGCTTGATTTGATTGCTATGATGGATTGTGCGTAGGGTAAGAATGTGGAACCCGTGAAAAAGCGTACAGAAATGTACACTGCACCGAAATCACGAATTCAAAACTTCTTTGATGAATGTACATCCGCATTTCTTATCAGTGTTAGATTTCGTTGAAATATCTACTAATCAACGCTGTGAAATAACTTTTGTGTAAAATCTAGGTCCGTTTTGCTAGCCTAGAGATCGTTAAATTATTACAGTCTTGTTTTTTCTTCCATTATACAATATCCCTGATCAACTGAACCGTAATACATTTTCGTGAATAATATCAGTTATGAGCAAAACGAGCGCTTTGAGGTGCACTGTAGAGTGCATTTCTGTGATGCACTTCGGGGTACCTGTGGCATACTCAGCGGCGCTATGTTAAATGTCCGAATCAATTGAATCAATTGGATCATCAATTGGATTGCATTATTGACAGGATAGTGGGTTCTTTTAAAGACCATGTATTTGGAGCTGAGTTCGCAGTTTATAAATGTTAGTCGAGTATATCATAAGTTTTCAATTAAACAATTATGTCGTAAGAAAAGATCGGTTGAAGCAGTAAGAGTGCCTAATTGATAAGTAATTTTTGCATGCGAGTTTCAAACAGTTAATTTGGTCCATCGTGGTTAAAAAAAGATATCTCGTGCAGATCCATGCGTGAATTGCCACGGTCTATTAGCAAAATTAACCGAAACTGTGCCATGCGTTATGGTCAAATTATAATTGAAGGCTAACCGAATTATCGCAAATAGAATCTTAATTTCGGACTACCTCACAACAACAAACGCTGCTCTCCGCGTACGTTTCGCGTGATGTTGGTTTTGGCCGAGCGCCAGTGGTGTCGGAAAAGGGCGTCGCGACGCCTGTAAAGTCTGGACTGTCGGGAAAACTTCATGGCCACGAGCTTTATTTTTTCGGGCCATTCTTTCGGCCCAGGAAAGCATAGATATCTTTCTCGCCATTGAAAACGGTAATAACACTTAACCTCCTTTCTCAAAAAAGAAGACGACAACATTACATGTACCGTTTGATTAGAGAATTTACGGGCTAGTTTATATTTTATGAATTGGAAACTATTTAGATTTAAGCCGTATAGCTTAACCACTGTGAATTTAGTCGACCGGCTTAAGCTTTGGGGTTTGCTCTATAGTTGTGCATCGTGTTCTACTTTAGCGAACTTCAGTGCATATTTGCCTTCCGAACGAAATCCACCAGTGCACCGCAGGGAAATATTGCACCATGCACACTGTTTATTTTACTACGCAACCAATTCCGCCAAACACAACGCACGTAGCCAACGCGCCACGTGAAACACCACTTCGCTCATCTCCCTTTAATCAGAACCACAACAACCAACAGAAAAATAAAACACAATTCATCACATCAATGATCTATCTCATCTTTAGCCTGTAACAGACAGGCCAAACGATAGATCTATACATTTCCCAGCGTCAACCCCTTTTCGGTCCAGGGTTACTAGCAGCCAGGGATGGTGGCAATCTGAAAGCAGACGTCTTTTCGCGCGACTAGCTCATGCGCATTGTGGATCGGGCTAGCCGGTGTAGCCGCGGTAGCCATGAGATGTTCCGCGACGCCTAGCTGGTCCATGGACGATGCCAGTAACATCGCAGCCTGCCTGCCTGCCGTCGTGCCTGCCGTCTAGCTAACAGTCTAGTGCCATCCGCCGTCAGATCACCATCGCAACGGACGCCGACGCCGTCGACGTCGCCGTCGCCGTCGCCGTATAGGCATATCGTTCACGCACACCTGGCTGCCGTAGCGTCGCGCCAATGAACATGCTCTCTCCAATGTCGTGGCTAACGGAACGACTTGTCTGTTTAGCTGGCCTCTAAAATAGTACGAACTTTGAAATTATATTTTATTTATAGTGTTTCGCTATTGTGTGGAATCCGCGACGGTTGTTAGTGGGTGTTGGAGTTTTTTCGTGACTGGTGGTGGAAACGTGGACGTTCGTTCGCGTGGATTGTGTGTGTTGGGAAATTTGGCCGCTCGTTTATATGTGGATGCGAGTAAATTATTGTGGATTGGCGGCAAGACTCGTGGAGACTTGGAAAGCGGATTGATTGATTGTGGAAAGTTGCGTCGTGGTTGTTTTGTACTTGGCGTATGAAGTGAACGTGGCGAGTGCATTTTGTTGGACGTTGAGTGCAAAATACAGCTGGCCAAGAATACGGGACGGATTATTATAAACTTTTGACGCGTCCAAAGTTTCCGGGTGTTTTCAATTAAAGTAAACAAATTGATTTTCGGCAAAGTGAGCGTCAGCAGCGTTAAGATTAAAGGATTGAAGATCGCCGATTAGCTCGTATAATTGAATATCTAATTGAAATCATGACCTGGGAAAGTGGATAGCTACCGAACCGTGAATCAACAACGATCAAATAGCCTTCTGCGGAGCTCATCATTAAACCTAGAGCGAATTTTCTTTACACCCTCTAGCTCAGGACACAGAATAATAAATTTCGCGACTCCGTTATAATTGGACGTCTCCAAGGCTTATTTGCGGTTATGATTTACAGAGCCAATTATAAATACGAATAAAATTAGTTCAAGGTTGTCATTGAGAACCCTTCCGCAGTATCTTCGTCGATCGGTTCGTCTTCGCGACCGCAAGACAATTCCCCACGTAGTGCGTGTTAATTACCTGAACAACAGAAAACCTGGTACCAACCAACGTGGTTCCCAAAGCGGTGCCGATCTCTCCCCGCGCGTGTACTCTTAGGTGTAGCCAGTTACATAATAGTTCTCATCTGACATTGGCCAAGCTACCTAAAGGTCACTTTTAAACTAAATAAGGCCAGACACAGACGCGAGACGTGTCCGGTTGCTATAAAAGTACATTATTGTAATGGATGCAATGCATTACGCATCCGTATGGGATTGCAGCACGAATGTAAAAGCAATCACATTACTGAGTTGAAAAGAAGGAGATAAACAAGTCGCGTCTCGCGTTGACGATGACGAGTAGAATGCGAAAATTGAAGAAATAACCAACCGTTGCCGATCGTCGTCAATTAAAATTATATCAGTTTAATTGGTTGGGTGAGTAGGAAATTACCATTACGTGCGATTGTCGTGTGTCTATTTTGCAAAGCGGAGAAGAGATTCAACAAATATTGTTGGCGCGCAGCTGGAAACAAGCTTTCAGCCGTCAGTTTCGTCGGCGGCGGCAGGTGACATTGATAAAGTGCTGGAAACCCATTTGGGAGCAATCATCAGAAATTGCCAGGGTGTTTGAGAGCTAAGAATTAGTCGACCCTCGCCCTAACCCTAGCTAGCGGTAAAGGACGCAACGTGGCCCAATTAATAGATATCAATTATTCAGAAAGTGGCAAAAAGGGTTAAAAGCTTTCGCTGACATCGTTAATAAAAGTTATTGGTGTGTGAAGCTAAAGGCTTACGGATCGATTATTCGTAATCAGAATTTCTCTCGCGGGTTGACGCGCGCATTTTCCTGGTAAACGCTCATCTTTGTGAGCGTGAGAGTGACTCTGTGTGGTGATTGAAACTTTTTGACATTTCCATCCAGTTGACGGAGCCATTATGAAATGAATGTGACATAACTGGCTAGAAAAGTACAGGTGTTTGGATTTGAAAATTTCATGACGAGGTAATCGATACTGACGTTGCATTCCAGATACCGGTTTCCGAATCACACGTCACACAATCAAGCACTTCAGAGGCAAGACGATCCCTTCCCATTTGTTCTGTTTTATTTGAAAACATTTCTGTTCAGTGAAGAACGCAACCATCGTGTTGAAAAATAGCTCCACGACCGAGTGACTCTCATTTTCATGAAAACTATGGATCAAAAGAAGTCTCTTTAACGGGCGTTCGCATCGTTTGCGACAACGATGAAATATTCACCAAGTTCCCCGAATGGTTTGGAAATATTACACCTAGCATAGTTGTATGTGAAGTTGTTGTATTCGAGCAATATTAAATCACGAGATTGCGAAATACTTAATGACTTGGTGCTAATTGTGTTTGAAATTTTAATTAGTTGGTTTACGAGTCGGCGCCGGCAAAACGACGACGACGTCGATGCAGGTACTGGGAGTTCGCGATCTATAAAACTCTGACTCGACGCACGCCGCAATTCGAACGATAAATCCGGTCTCCCATTCCGGGCAGCGGCCGGCCGGCTTTGATTTAATACACCTGCTACAAAAGAAAAATGAAGACGAACTTTGTCTCCAGCACAGACGATCATTTGAGATTTTACATTGTGAAAAATTAATATTAATCAAGAAAGAGGCGAGCTGAAATATCGACTAGCGCATTTTCTACAACACCATCTGTTTATTCGACAATGGGCAGGGAAGGGTGGAAAGTGATGGGAAGAAAGATGCAATGGGACTACTCGGTAGATACGAGACAAATACGTAGATCGAGAATTATTATTGGCATACACTGAGCCAAAACACGAACAGCATCAATTTAACATCGCTCGCCTGCCTTCTCGAAGGAGAAAATACAGCGCTCACATTTTACTCCAATCGATCGCTTTTCTTAAATTAAATATTGGCTTCTTATAAAACGATACTACTTTTCTGTGACCAGATATTTTTTAATTTGAGAGCCTGGTTAAATATATTTCACTTAACATACGAGTTAAACTATTTGTTGTCACCTTAGCGCAGATAATTATTTTATTTCGGAACGAGTTGTTTTTAGAGTACCAATGAAGGCATAAACCACGTTATGTTTGTGAAATGTAATAAGCTGACAATTATAACGTTCCCGTTTTAGATAGTGACAAGAGCCCCACACATTTATACATTCGTGTCAAAATTTCTATCTATAGTTATTAAAAAGAGATATTTTTGTATTTTTAAAACTAAATCTGTTCAATTTCAGCTCTATCCGTGTAGCTCAGTTGATAATCTTTTTCTAACCTTTTGATGTTCACCTAAAAGCCCTTGATTAATATATTGAAAAATATCTCGTCAAATATCCCGGTGATATTACAAAAATAAGTTCATACATAATCTATCGTATCAAATAAAATGTCTCAGTGTTATTTAGTGTAAGTAATATCATTTTCGTATTTGAAATTTACGTTAAAAAAATTCTGTGGTCTCTGATATTGAAAATCGAGGTACTCTCGGGTAAAACGGGTAAAAGAAATTAGTGACCAGAAGCTATTGGCAAAATAAGTTAATTAATGTGTTGCATGAAAGTTATATAAAATAATTATAATACAGTTATCAATAATTGCACAATTGACGAGAATCCATCAATTTGCTTTTGAAATTCGCATTGCCGCCTACTAGAAATTCTCGCCAACCCGCTATTCTCTCTGCAAAACAAATAAAAACCACACCCCACATTCAATCACAATTCAGTGGAACACAATCATTTTGATTAGAGCCACACGTGTTCCACCTAATCAGCGTCCATTGTAGGTGTTTGATATCGCATTAGCTACAAATTTGATTATTGTCTCATCTGGTGCGATAGAAATATCCTCCATACATTGTGAGAAATACCTCGCTATTGTTTCTCTAGAAAGGGCAGCTTTTCGTTCTTACGTTGGTTGTTGGTGGTTGCGTGTATTTCTTTAGTATTCGATAGAAGTCATTCTTAATCAAGTTCAAAAATCGGGTTAAAAAAAACGTAACCCACAAACTTCTAGCATTTGTGGGACGTTTCTAATATTTCTATATCTTGTCGTGAAAAATTTACATATGTAAGTGTCTTACGTTTCCGATGGCAATATTAATCTTGTAACAAAACATGTTATACGTACTCTTAGAATTCTAAACATGTTTTTGCTTTAGGTTTTGAAGTAATAGTGCGGTTAATTGCAGCCAGCTGTTTAAATCAAATTGAATTCTTTATTCAAGGTAATTCATAGGCTAGGTGAAGCAGCCGAGTTTTTAAAAGGTTTCATTTAAAAGTGTTCTCTGGTCAAGAAAACAACTGAGTTTTAATAACATCGAGTCAATATTTCTTCGTGAAAAGAGTTTCCCTACAAATCTCGCAAGAATTGACCCAGCAGACTAATTTTAATATCGAATAATTGGTATCGGTTATTTTGAATATCACGTTCCCGAATTTGAATACTTTAATTGAAACTCGACTCACCAACGCACGCGCGCACACACACACACACACCTACACCCACCCACACACACAACAAGAAGTTTTTGTAAATACGAAGAGTACCACTTCGCTGAAGAGCACCGCGACTTGTGAAGAAGGAAATAACGCCATTGATGTCACGTGAATGAACTGGGTTTATTGGAAACTACTCGAAAAGGGACCAAACTGTTGATCCCGAGTGGTGTGGTTCGTTTCTCTAAGCGCGCTCATAGTTTTCGTAAGCAGACAGTTTGATCTTAATCAAAATAATTCTAAAACATTAATTCTTCCATTTTTTTAACAGAGTAAATAAACTGTGCCTCTAAAACAATCTCATAAAACCGCTTCACCGAGGGCGAGTGAAACTTTGCAAAGACCAGTCAAAACCGTATTAGAAGAAAGTTTTCCTAAAGGGAGAGCGCGAACGAGAAACGGAAGAAAACAGTTTTTAATAGACTCGAGTTTTCCTTTATACGTATACATAAACATCTGTGCCAGTTCAACTCGTTGAAAACTTTCCGCAAACTAATTTTTTCAACAAACAACCCGTTTACCCTTTGACAAATACGTCGTTGAAAAACGCCCCTGAATTCACAATGGATGACTACCTTCTGCCCAACGACACCATGGCGGACCTGTCATTCTTCAGCTACGACGGCAGCCTCTTCGTCCTTGTCGACGAAGGTGGTAACTACTCAACTGGCAACAACTCCAATGGTTCATACGGCAACAACACCTTTCTCGTCTACGAAACGACGTACCCGAGCGGTTACTCAACACCGGCCATCATTTTCGCCTCCATCATCGTCACCCTCCTCATGGTCGTCGTTGTTGTCGGTAACATGCTCGTCATCATTGCAATTGCCACCGAAAAAGCGTTAAAAAACATTCAAAACTGGTTCATTGCTTCGTTGGCCGTTGCCGATTTCTTCCTCGGACTGATAATAATGCCATTCTCACTCGCGAACGAGATAATGGGCTACTGGATATTTGGAAGCATCTGGTGCGATATTCACAGTGCAATGGACGTTTTGCTTTGCACAGCTTCCATCATGAACCTTTGTCTGATTTCGCTGGACCGTTATTGGAGCATCACGCAAGCGATCGACTATCTGAAGAAGAGGACGCCGGTCAGAGCTGCAGTCATGATTACGCTGGTCTGGATTATGAGCGGGCTGATTTGCATCCCTCCGCTGCTCGGCTGGAAAGTCAAACAGGCGGTCGAAGAATTTCCGAAATGCCAGGTAACGCGTAAAGAACACTTGTTGATTTTAATGGCTGGCTTATTTACAGTTGGTCTTCTTACGAACAGAAAGTAGCGAACGATTCAGCAATTCGCTTGATTTGAATTTCGTTTATTTTCATTCCTATTGATCACCACAACGGCAGTTGACGGAAAGGTGTAGCCCGTGTTCATAACTGTTTTGTGTCACACAGACCATGACCTTGGACGCTGATTGGTCGAATGACAGTGTTCGTGACATTCACGTCCGTGAGAAAGCCAACTGTAAACAAATGCTTCTTATCTTGTCTCGTATTCTATGGTTATGTGTTTTCCTTCAAACCAGTAGAATTTTGGCTGGGAAATCCATTCGAAATAGCGCTCCCATTTATCAGATTTTAGCATCACAAACCGACAACGTGATACTTGGCATTCTTCCGTCAAATATAGAACCGGCCGTTGTATGAAGAAAAATGTTGCTACTTTTTTTTTTCAAGTGTTTGGACTTGGTTATATCAAGATGCTCTCTCAAACAATTAACATAGTTCCAATCTTGAACCCATTCCAATTGTCGATCTGAAGTCTAAACAAGCATGTTGCACCACATTTGCAATAATTTTATAATAATAGTCTGTGCGTTTTGGCACTGCATTCTGCGAGATGAATTCACTATAGCTTACACGAACTTCGAGCGGAAAGTCGTGCGTGAATCGCTTGATGTATAAAATTATCGTCGAATTTATGGTGTTTGTATAGTTTATTACAAGGAAGCCAAGTTCACAAATAATCCCCCCTATTCTCTTGTGCCGTTGAGCGCAAACCTGATTACGCAAGTAATATGTAAAGTCGCGAAGATAGTAATAGTTGTCTACGGCTGCAAGAAATGACGATAGAATATACACAGGCGAAAGAGGGAATATTTAATTAATGGTTTAATCAGTTTTACTCACGACAGCATATAGCTAACTGATCGGGTTAAGGGAAATTTGCAAGCAAGCTGGAAGCGTTTTAATAGTTGTAGATGTTTATGACTGGAAGCCATCTATAGTGTGAATCTGTGCGACTCGTTAACTTGATGAGGTTAGAAAAAAACCAAAACGTTGCAACCTAGATTCTTTTAGATTGCCTTTATATTTTTTTTATACAAGGAAAAAGATGCGGCTTTGTGTCAATTTCTTATTTGCCAGCAATGAAATATGCGTTTGTGGTGGAAATTATTCGCAAATAACATCTCCCTATCTCAAAGCACACATTTCCCTCCCGCCCCTTTCCGCTGCTAATACCAACTAATTCCGTTTCGGATATTCTGGACACGGTAACAATTTCCATGCGCTATGTCCAAAGATGGAGGTCCAAGTATCAACATCAAACAATTCCCTTAGTATCATGATAATGAACGTATTTGATTAGGTCATTAACGCAGGAATGCCGTCAATTCGCCCTGCCTTCCTAATGACGAGACGGGGATACCTAGATACTATTTCGCTAGCTATACGACTTGTACCTCCGCATACTAATAATTTAAACTTCGTCTGTTACGGCAAGGTTGTTTACAAGATTACTTTATAACTCTGCCAACCACATATTTCAATATTTTGGAACTTGAAGATACTACAAATGACTACTCTAGGATGGATGCTTAATTATAGTCTTATTGAACTTGATCTCAGCTACCTGTCGTGTTATAGGTTCTCTGCTGGATATACTTAGGGTATCGAATTTCCCTTTCCGTTTCGGCTATGTGGAACGGGATTATTTGATTAAAATGCAATCGGACTATCGCATTATTGATTTTGTAACGTCAGGCTGAAAAAATTCGCAATATACAAATGGCGCACCACGGAAGTAGGAGGGGATTGGGGGGGGGGGGGGACACGGCCGCTATTGAAAAAGATGAAATAAGCTCGGGCCACTAAACTAGAGTTGTCTTTTGGCATCGTGCTCCCACAAATCACAATATACGTTTATCAGATAGACACAAAGAATTCGCCGAGACCATGAAAAAGTTTTCATTTCCTTTAGAAATTCCACTTTCGTGAACTTTTATCACGAACTATGCACGATGTGAGCTCAATCTTCCACAACGCGATTTTGTTTATTCTTGTTTTCATATTTTCGGAGCTGAGAAGCGCGCTGGATAATTTTTCCCCTGCGATGAAATAAATGCGAGTGATGTATGCATCAAGAACGGGCGTAAAATAAATTATAAATAACTTCATTTCTCCAGTGTGAGGAACATGCGTACGCGAGAGGTGACCTTATTACATGGGTGCTTTGGAAAAAAGAAAGAAGCGAGGACTTCTATTTCCTAGCTGAATTATTCACAAGTGTTTGATGCTATGAATATTTAATCCTACGGTTCATGTAAGCTGATAATAATTGACGCAATACTTCAAAACGCATGTGACAATAAAACCATATCGCTTGCCAGAATTATTTCTAAATCCATTATCATTTCCATCAATCTCGAAAGAATTAGGCACAACAATTTTGTTGCGAATTGTGAAACCAAGTTGGCACTTTTTACTCAACACTTTTAACTCTCGCGAGAGTAATTTATAAGTAATTAGAAAATTACCTTCAGTATCGCACCCTTAAACTTATGTCACAGCATCCTGTCGTATGATCCCCAAGTGTAAAATGGTGACTAAACTGTGCTTTTAGTGGTTCGAACTTCTCTCTCCCCCCCCCCCTGTGCTTATCGGATACTAACAAGTCAGAAGTAGTCGAAACTTTGTCAGAGTTTCACTTTTCTGGAAACGCAGCGTCAATAAGAAAGTTTCAAGTACGGCGTACCACCTCGAATTTTATTGGCAGGATGAAACTTCTGGCCGAGAAGCCATCAGGATTTTACTCAGGAAAGCCAAGTAAACAAAACGTCAACCACTTCCCGAAATGTAGTTTCTCAAGTATTTAAGAAGAGACTAATAATATAGTAATTTATACTTATTGCTACGTTCCATTAATTACGTCTCAAAAATGAATTCAGAGCGATTGAGAAGAAAGTTATTAAGTTATCTCCCGCATACTTCCTCTTTTCTTGCCACTTATATTTTTGAACGGTCTGGTATCGTCTGAATAAAAGCCATCACCCAATAACTTTAAACTCAGCGCATTTATCTGGTTGTTGCTCCGAAATATGAAACGAGGTTCGTTTTTTGGTTTAATGAAAAAATAAAAACGTAGATGTTGACATGGGAAAGATTAAAAGCTTCAAGCCATTTACACGGCTAGTTTTATCGTGAAGAATATTAATATCAAGTACGAATATCGTTTAATAACTACGAATATTAATATCTGGTTCGATAGCTCGAGCAGGCAGACACTTTTGAAGTGATATTAATATTCTTCGTGCTGACATGGTGTTCGCCTCTTACCATATAATTACCATACACCATCCTATTTTAACAATCATAATGAGTTGCATGATTAATAGGGCACTTACCACAAAAGTGAAGGAAACATTAATACGAAATACCCATTGATATTTGAGACGTACCCTTTTAATGGTCATTAAAATGATAATTTTTGTTAATGGTAACATTGATTACCGTATGCAACTGTACCTCCCTCAGGTTGAATAGAAGCTGTGTGGGCCATAACAAGCACGAACGGAGACATTACGATTTGGAACCAACGATACGACCCATGAATACCAAATCAATATGGCGCCAACGCCAATTCCCACACCTCCCCATCGCTCTCGCGGCGACACGTCTTATTAACCCAGGTAACATTAAACGAGCATCAAGCATCACGATTCACGACTCGATGTCGATATCTTCTCTTTTATGTGCTTTTGCGAGCAGAAGTCCGTTCCAACGCACGGTCCATGGAATAATTAAATAAAGTGCCATTTCCTCTTCTGAGTGAGCAGAGAGAGGTACAATGCAAATAGTAATTAACCGTTCTGATGATTGCTTTGTACAGCAGAGTGTTGAATTAAGAGTGGTGGAAATTGAAGTTTGCTCGACTGATTTCGTAGGTAGCTGGCCTGGCCATCCCTCGACTGTCTCGTTTTAAGCGCTAGCCGTTAACGAATCTATTGTTTAACTTTAACGGGTGGCTGTACTGTACAAGATCGAGTCCCTTTTTGTCCTCTGAAGAAAAGTCGATCGACTTTTCGTAACTACTTCTATTAAGATTGTGAATCAGCACGAGTATAAAAATGGTGAACAGATAATTTTCCATACTGGTACCAGCTGTATCGGTGAATATAGACCGAGAGTAAGCGAGGATGTCGTGGGTTATAAAATAATGAACTAGGTCTCATCCAAGCCCTTTTTTACGTTTTTTTTCCTTTGTCTATTGCGTCCATCTGAAAATGACCAGATACGGCCACTTTCAGTATTCTTTATTACGTTTTGGGCCATTTAGGGCCAAAATAACAAAAAGAGTATTAATATGACCTCTAGTTCATTCTTTTACCGACAGCTTCCTCGCTTACTACAGTGGGCTATCTTCCACGGTACATCCGCTAAAAGTCTATGAAACGTACTTGATTCTTATTTTCAACGCATTTTACTAAGCTAGCTGCTTAGTTAGTGGATGGGGCCTCGGGCGAGTTGAAAAAGAGAAAAGAAGGAGACGAGTAAGAGGTTTTTAGTACTTAGTTTAGTAGTTTATTAGTAAGTAGTTTTTAGTGGATGTTGTGGAGGATGAGGTTGGATAGGAAGAAAGAAAGGGACGTGAAGGTAAGAAGAGTGTATGGAAAATGGGTTTGAAATATTTACTTTTATTACGTGGAAGGCAGAGGAGAGGTTTGGCGAATTTATTTTGCGATTGATGTTGTGGGATCATCCCAATCATACACATTTGGCATAAAATCGAAAGATAACTAAAGATTATGAAAAAATTCTCAGGCTGATTCGCACCCTTGAAGCCCTTAAACGGGTATAATTCGGTTGGCTGGCGATGAGTATGAGAAGGGGTGTAACGAAAATGGATCCCCGAAGCCACACGGTTTTCCGCTTTTCCTTTCTTTGAGCGCCAGCGCGCGACGGATGAAAGATTGTGTAAATATTATGATACTCTATTCTCATTTTCTGTAAATTAACTAAAGGAGATGTCTGTAATTTATATGCCCGTTCCTCAAGGCTGTTTAATTTCGGCAACTTTCCCATTTCTAAAAATGGTTCTGCGTGGCACATCAATTTATTTTAAAGCAGAGAAAGCGTTGGTATAAAATGGTAAGACCCCGTGTTACGCATACCTGAGAGTCAGCCACTCATTCATTCTTGCAAATGTCTGTAAAATAGCTTAAAGATAACACGTTGTTTATATCATTTTCAGCACGGGACGAGCTTTCCCATAACGACTGTGACAATATTGTTAATTAAACTTCCCGATACCCTTAATTAGGTTATTGATCTTCGATTAGGATGGTTTAAACTTTAAACTTTAAAGCAATAACACAGATTGCAATGCCTGATTTTTTAATCGTCTCGTTTGATCTCGAATCGAAATCGCATTTGACAACAGGTTTAATCGTCCGGTATCACGAAAGCGACATGGCTGGTAATTATGTTGACTGACGGAGAACCATTGAAAGTAATGGCATTGAGCTGCTGATAGAACCATCAGTCACGTAGCGTCACCGATAAATCATTCAATCATTGGGAATACTTCATCGGCCATCTCCGTGATGATGTTTGTGGCCTCAATCATTAAAAACCTGTTGATATTTCTCAGAGCTAAGCTATTGCGGATAAAAATGGAAAATCTTATCGATTGGAAGGTTAATTGTTGACGTGTCAGTTTTAAGTGGATTTCCTGTCAGTTGCTTAATTTTTTCGTGAGCTTTTGATGGATACAGGGGAGTTGTCTGATAAATATTTAATTTGAACTGTTTTGGAGCCCAAGGAATAAAACTCAAGACGCGAGTGTTACACAAAATTCACAAGATATTCTCCTTTATCCGTGTAACAGGAATAAATCTTTGAGCAGAGGATTGTGAAAATATAAATAACTGAAATGTTAAAATGTTAAATTCAAATACAAATTCGTAATCAGATTTTTATATCCAAGTCGTTCCCACATGGAATGTCTTTGAAATGATATGAATCTTGAAAATGTCTTCGAAAGAACAAGGATTAGCTGTTCGAGTTGATCATAAGCTTGTCCGCGGAAAACTAACTCAAGGACAGTACTTTCCTAACGTAGCGGAAAATTGTACCGCTGGTTTGAAATAAACTCGCTCTTAAATCAAACAGAAAATGAAAATAATTTTTCAAATACCTACGTTAAACGCTTTGGGCGTTGAGAAATAGGTGGGAATGAATTTAAACTTTATAGAATTTATAACATTGAGGCGTAAAAATATTTAAAAATATAATTCGCTCATACGATTGCCATCAACGGACAGCAATCAGCCGCCAATCCTATCGACTCCCTAAGGCAAACGTATTATTTTGGTTTCTCAGAGGTAAGCTTAGCTTCCTACACAAATAGTGCATCGCGAGGGTAACGGTCCAAAGAAGATCACCGGAAATATGTTTTCTTTGGCGGTGCGCATGGCATGCGACCACCCACGGGAGAAGAAAAATAATTCCGAAAATAAAATTCCTCCGGCATACATCTCGTTCACAATCTGAGCATTAGATTTCAAAAATTATGGTTTACTAGCTGGGCTAAAATGCTGAAAAGTCTAGTTACTAAAGGTTTCCCAACGCTTTGCGAACTGTTATGTCCACTTCATCTCGATTCAAATCCAGATGAAAAATTCGCGAAACGTTGATAATCTGTAAGTGGAGCTCTTAGCATTTTTATCCCTTTAGTAAAACGTTTTTTTAATTCCGAAAATGTTCCCCAATTTTCGCAGCCTGCAGGATGTCCAACTGCAAAGAAAGCGAAACCAAACGTGGTCTTATTTGTTGCAAATGCCGGTGTGTAT
Source organism: Lednia tumana (assembly GCA_003287335.1). Lineage (NCBI taxonomy): Eukaryota > Metazoa > Arthropoda > Insecta > Plecoptera > Nemouridae > Lednia > Lednia tumana. The sequence goes on from QKMV01000847.1 coordinate 18,760, forward strand.
CTGGTTTAGACAGTCATCGTTTGCCTCGCTATATAAGAATACCGGACTCTATAACCATCAGATCGATCACCAATGTTGACCAATATTCTACACTGTAATCTAGCCTTATTTTTTTTTTTTTAGTGGTGTTTAACGACGCACTGTATTGACAACTGGCCCTGTGGCACTGGTCTATTGGCGTCGGTGA
>QKMV01000848.1:0-18940 GCA_003287335.1 Lednia tumana
TTTGTGTACTTGTCGGAGTTGCTTTTCTTACTCTTTTGGAACGTAAAGTTTTAGGGTATATCCAAATTCGTAAGGGTCGTATGGTGTTGAAAATTGGCAAAACCAGCCCTAAGTATACATTGTAATTACATTTAAACTTGAGAGACGTCATGTGCAACACACAGCCCACGAATGAATTATTTTTCTGTAGGTCACGAGCAAACTTATACTCTTATCTCTCGCTTAATTGACTGGGACGTGCATTACAGTTGGCAGGGTATTAATAAAATCGCCAGTGACGCTACTCACATGCTTATAGGGTTACCACAACACAACATTACGCGCTCGTCTAGCAACCCTGCCATAGTTCCTGCACGCTGCACATACTTCTGCTGAAGATCGCGACTTGGTGGTGATTATCTGGCCGTATAAACCTCGAATACTGAGCAACACTGCGTATTGGATTGGTGAGTTAATGCCTTATTTTTAATGATTGAAGTAACTGGCAGCTTACGTCATGTAAATTAAAAATAGTGCAAATCTGAAACTTTACCTGTTGATGTGGTAACCAAGATTGGACCAAGCTGAGTGCAGGGAGTAAAATGTCTATTTCGAAGGCCAACTTCATCTAAGAAATGAAAAACTTGTTGAAATACCTTTTCTATCGCCAGTTACGATACTGCTTCTAAATCACCGCCCCCGCCCACTATTGTCATCATTTTGCGCACCTCTGCATTTCCAACGAACAGGAAATGCAATGGAATTGCAAGATTATGCAGTGAAACTGAAATGCATATCCATGACAGTCATTTTGCCTTTCTGCCAGCAAGTTCAATTTGTTCAAATTCGGAAATCGGCCGATGTTACAGGCTAGTAAAGTGAGTGAAGCATTGACTATCATTACTAAAACTGCTGGAAAAATTCAATTTCTCATTCCCCCACCCCTACCGAGCAAGAGGCCCTCAAGATTAGTACATTTGGTCAATAAATTAGGATACATGAAAATAAGATAGATTTGCTCTATAGCACTGCACTGTTCTTATGTGTCGGAGGTTGTTTTGGTTGGTGATTTTGAGTTTCACGCCGGTAAGGCTCAGAGTTTCGATATTTGTAGGTGTAGGTTGGTTTTTATTTACAATTAAAGATTGCTTAAAAGCTGATTTTACTCAAGCTTAATCGCTGCCATTTGAGTTTCATGAAATCGGAAAAATGAGGGAAAATTACCAGGCGATAAGTCTCTCCCATAGATACGTTGATAAGGACGGTGGACTATAGGTTGTACAGAAGTTACAGAAAATCAGAGAGGAATCGGGATAAAGCCAAGTGCGGCGGAAATACGCAATTTTACTAACATTAAATAAATTAGAAGAGGCGCAAGCCGCAAGTCATGATGGACCCCCATCATGCCTCAGAGGTCCTGCGATTTTTTTCCCTGAAGCCCCTGCCCCAAGGTTCACCCAATTTTACTACCTGGGGTGGCCAGGCTACCATCCAAGTTCGACACTGGATATTGCTCTTCAATCAAAAACTATCGAAGGCTTTTAGCAGAAATGTTTCGACATTTTTCCATGAAGCTTTGTACCCATACTTTACGAACCAGCTTCTGAATGCTGTTCCATTAAGAACACTAATAACTGATCTGGGCACCCTGTGCCATTAAGAGTTCTTGGCAATTCAACACATTGTGTGAGTGAGTTAACTGGCGTTAGGCGATGGTTTGGAGCATGCGTCGTCACCTTATCCCACGTAAAAGGGATGGGTTTACCTGAATTAGGGCTAGCTCACCACGTTTGATTTGAAAAATTTGCTAAAATGTGTTTTTGCCGCTTTTTAACGCCATATGTACAAATAGCAAAAAACTTGATGCATGGTTGGAAACTGAAACTTTAAAAGAGGTAAAGAGAGCTGACCTGCATTGTCCTCTTACCAACAGCTTACAAATTGGCAAAGCCTGGCTAGACAGTATTTTCATTGAAATGTTTATTACCAGATGGACCCAAGAGAGGAAGATGTGGGAGATACTACTCCTTGTCCAGAAGTTCCCAAAGATGACAGTGGGTACCAGACCAACACACCACTTTCTTCTGAGCCTGACCTTCAAGCAAAACGTTCGTTTGAGCCAGCAGCCTCCGTATGCCAAGCTTTTTGCTCCACGGGGATCACCGATGAAGGAGGTCAATTGTTTACACCTTTCGCAGCTATCAACAAGAATAAACCTCGGCTGACTGCTTTCCATGTGAGAAAAGAATCCGCACCATTGAAGGAAAGATATGGCTTCGTTGACAAGAACTTCTTGACTGTGGAACATGATAGTATGCATAGATTGAGGTTCCAACCAAGCCTAGCTGATGATTGTAAAGAAGGATGCACAAAAAAATCTGAATTCGCCTCAAACTGGTCCCGGAAACGAGCCGCTTCCTCGCCCAACTTGATTTTTCACAATAAATCCAGCCTGCCAAACAATGAGAGAAGCAGGGTAAAAGATCCCCTTAAGAGGCTCATAGATTTCGATGCTACGGTAGAAAACATATATGGGGGTTGGTGTAGCGGTGCCGAATCGAGTTTGATACTTGAGAGTAATATAGACTTGATAAGGAAGCTAACAGAAGAGTACAACAGTATACATATCGTGCACAAAATATTTGCTTTTCTTGATCCTGAGGACCTGGTTTCTGTCGGAAAAGTATCTCGCTTATGGTGTCGAATCTTAAAAGAAGACCATAATCTGACAAGTAAACGCAAGGCTTGCATTTTGAGCCAAGAAGCTTGCAAAAGCATTTTCGCAGATAGCAAGGAGAATGTTGGAGTTGTAGCTACCATAAAGGCGACAGATAACTTTATGCGCCGCCGAACGAGTTGTGTGGACATTATAAACAGTGGCCCGTCATCGCAGCCCAAGGTAAATGTCCCTGGGAGTTCTGCAGCCCCTGTGCCCACCCCTAAGCCACAGTTATTTGACTTATTTTTCAAGGCAGGCCAGACTCATGGCGGCAAGCTCTGCATGTGCCCCAAGTGTTCGCATCCGGCACACATCAACCAAGCAAAGGGCATCGCAATTTGTCTACGTGCAGGCTGCAATTTCAGGTTCTGCTCTCAATGCCTGTTCAAAGCCCACGGCAGCTTAGAATGCCGCAGCCTTGCCCGAGGAAACTCTGAGAGCAAGCAAGTGATAATTAGCAGCAACGAGAGCAAGAAAAACCTAGGTCGTCTCTGATATTCCATAACTGCAGCCTGTGCTTTGCTCTGCACACACCCACTAAAGTTTTTTTTTGCTGTTGGCATGCTTTTATATTCTAGTCTTTTTTGATTATTTTAATTCAGGTATCATGTCACTTTAATTGGCAGATCCCTCCTAATATTCTTATAAATTTTTCACTGCAATTGATTTGTAGCACTAGAAATTTTAGTCGTATGCTTATTTTGAGCTCTTTTGCCTCAGTTACCTTTTTTTGGGTTGATTTCCTAGAGCATTTGAGTTCTTAGAGTATTCATTTTAGTGAAATTGCTTTTACATTGTAACTGATAAGTGAGTAATTTGTAACATTGAAATTTTTTATATGCAACGTTGGGCATTAGTCAGCAAACCCCAGTTTTGAGTTTTGTAGGTTGTGTAGACCTTATATATTTTCGTATTTTGTACTGATTTTCTTTCGGGTATCATGTAACTTTAATTGGCAGATCCCTCTTCATACTCTTTTAAGTTATTCCCGGCAATTGATTTGTATCACTAGACGTTTTAGTCATGTGATACTTTCCACCTGTGTTCGAACTTATTTTTGGAACTTTTTTGATAGATGGGTATCTAATTTTTTCATCAAGTCATTATTTGTAATTATGTAGTCCTTCAACAAGTTTATCAGTGATGGTTTGTAATACTTCTTTTTGTCATAGCAACAGCTCTTATTGTATTTTTATCAATTTACAAGATGTATTTTATTGTGAGCGAAGTTTTTGAAGGCGGTAGATGGATACTGCTGTGAGCTTTTCGTCGTTCCGCCTTGTACCCGTCTTTCATCACTGCAATATCGCAGCAGGGCTAGAAACATTTGTGTAAGTATTTTTAAAGTGCTGAACAAGATTGCTTTTGTATGTGGTAAGCCCACACTATTCTAAGCTAGCAATTTTAACTATTTTATAATGATGGAGTTACCGAATAATGTCAGTATTAAACAGAAGACTGATCGATTTCCTGCCATACAAGTGTTCACAATGTCAAAGTAGCAAGCATGTCTATAGCAAGCATCGTTGTTGATAAGTCATGGTATTAAGTTCCTGATAATAGTTTATTGTTTATTGTGTGTATAATGTATAGTTTATTGTTAACCATGATTGTTGTTAGCTCCGCAACACTTACGGGGTTTTTGCAAGATGTTGAAATTGTCTGGGTGCGATTCTGATAACAAGTTAATAATCAAAAGTGCGGGTCAACTTAGATTGTTTTTGTTTTCAGTGAATGCCTGATGAAAGGAATTACTTTTTTGTATGTATCTTGAAAATCTTGTCTCTAGAATAATTTTTCACTGCAAGTTGTCTTACGGGTCCTGAAATAAACTTTAAGGCAAAGAAATTCAGATTTCAGTGTCATTCATTTGATATTGCTTTCCTGCCAACTGGTGTACAAATTTCCTTTTTTATTATAATGTGGGAATCAGGTACAATTAATGTTTTGTGTTGCCATGGCAATTATTATGAAAACAGTTGGTAGCTATTTGATAGCACCAGATTAATAGATTTACATAAAAACAATTTTTAAACAAACAGAAAAGTAGCACCACATGTACAGTATTGTCTTATCAGCTTTTATATTCTACCTTACCTTAAAATAATATCATTTGTAATTGCCTACTTCAATAATTAACTTATGGGTTCTCTTGGAGTTGGCACCTAGGCTATTCTTCAAGCAGTTCAACTTGCAGCTGAAAAGCTTGCTTAGTAGGTTGTAAGATACAGGATTCATCATTTACTTTCGATCGGCTTTAAACGACAGCTTGTTTATTTGATAAAAGCTGTGAAATCATGCTGTCGGGCACCTTGGGTTTTCAAAAGTTTCACAATTTTGTCATTTGGTAACTTGGCATCTGGTTGACCGGCTCAACGTAGAAATCAGATGCTTCAATGTTGGATCGTTTCTGTCAAGAGCTGAGACAAATTCTTCTTTACCCAAGACCGAACACATATTTTGGTATCTGGTACGTGAACGATGGGATGGACATAATCACAGACATCCTGAAATTGAGAACGAAATTAAATTGCATTGTAATTTGTCAAGGTGTTGATAGGTGGCTAAATTTTCACATAAAATGAATCCACTTACCCAGTGAGAACCTTTCAACCACCACCATTTGTCCTCCACCTGGCAAAACTATTGTGATTAGTCAAGCTAATTATTGACAATTGTTAATTTGTAAAAAAGACTGACAGCCATGCTGCATGCAAGCACACAGTTTTTAACTTCTTGCTGTTTCACATACATCTCCGACATGAAAATGAACGCACCTACCCAGTTTTAGTTTCAGTTTTAAGATGAAAGGAACCACTATTGACTGAATGAAAGACAACTTCCATTGATTAGATGACACTAGAAAAGTTAAGGGGAAATATGCTGCGAACGTAATTCAAACCTGCAGAGTTATAGTTAAATGTAATGCCCAGTAATTTGTCACTACAAATAAAGTGAAAATATAAATGATGATAAAAAGGTACGAAAGGAAAAAGGAAAGGAGTAGGTACACTTCTGGAAACGCAAAACGGTCACAGTGAGAGCGATTGACATAACCGGTTACAATGAGTTTCAACGCAGCAAACGTGATCTCTTTTATCGGCCAGTTTATGACTACAGACGTGTACCTACTAAAAACACCTTACTGCAGGCATAAGTGCAAGCACTGTAAAGAGAAAAGTACAACCGACCTCTTTCGTTTCGTCCAACGCTTAAACAGCCAGCAGTGTAAGAGCCCTTGCCTGGCCTATGTAACGACCAAGCATCTACCTACCTTGCGTGTCAGTGCTTTGAATTCATATGCAGCCATGCTTATTGGTATTGCACTAGTAGGTAAGTGCTTTTCTACATCATATTTCAATCAAAAAGCTTGCTAGCATTGCCTCAACATAGCAGTGCATGCTCTTTTGTTATTTCTTAAACCATTAGTCACTCTTTACATTACCTAGGTGAAGATAATGTAAGCAGGTATCTCTTGTTAGTAGCACATGACGAAATGTTAGCCCCGGAAAAAGTTTAAGATAGCTGTGAACAGCCGTTTCCTGGAAGATTTGCACCACTTAAATGCCAATGCCAAAAATGCACTGCTTTCAGCAGCCTAATAACACCATACTAGATAGTTAGCAACATGAAAATTTTTAAATCTGAAACGTTCATTTTAAATCTTGTTTGCCGCGAGCATTTAATAGATAGTTGGAATTGGTTCATAATTTGATTCACTGAACAGTACGCACAAATTCCTTAACTACTACCCCCCCCCCCCCTCTACCGTTCAACTGTTCTAAAGCTGACAACTTTCTGTTAAAATTATTGTTAACCTGGATTATTTTGAAAAATCTATTGCCTATAAGAAAGCTATTTTATTATTATCTACTGTCGGCAGATTGTAAATGAAACAAAACCAAGGACAGTGAAAACTGGGAGCTGATGTGTTCTTCCCAAAATAAAGAAATGCTTTAGGTGCTAGTATGGAACTAGTTTGGTATGGTACTAGTATGGAACCTACAAAAGGTAAAAACTTATATATTCAGATAAAAAATATTTTAGAGACTGGCATTGGTCCCATGACCTGCTGTTAATGTTGGAAAGTATTAACACCCAAGTAGGCAACCAATTCGAAGAAAAGCCCACAAAAGTTAAAAAAAACAAACAAACTTCAACAAAAACAACGACATAGGCATGAAATGGTCAACTTGAAACAAGCCCTTTTTTGCAGAGCATGCTGCCACGAAATTTACACCAACAGTTAGTCCACCATAACCACACGGACATTAGTTCACATCATCACTGGTTTGCTTATTTGTCAACTTATTTGTCAACTCAACTTAGACTCGGTAGTCTAAGTGACTAGGCAGTCTAGGCGACTGGGCGGTCTAGGCAACCATGCAGCCTAGGCGGCCGGGAAACCTATTATGACCAGCCTGAGCCTCTTATGCAACCGGGCCTGCCAGCCAACAGAAGCCGGTGAAGTAGGAGACATACGAGAGCGCGAACCCGTTGTAGATCCAGGCACGCCAGCCCGTGCGCGTGGTAGCGTCAATGCGGGACTCGAGCTCCTGGCACAGCGCCTTGCGGTCATGTGACCGGCCAGACCGGAGGTCACACACCATGCGCTTCTTGCACTCGGCATCACATGCCGGCCGCACCGGTGAGTTCTTCCAGTAGTTCCTACAACACACCACATCGTCAGTCGTCAGTCGTCACCAGTCGACAAACTATCCGCTTGTTCACAAGTAGCTCAACACTTTTCTCCCTGGGGAAAAGACCTCATCGATCCAGACTTTGCAACTTGGATCAGAATGGCAAGCCGTTTATTATCTTCGTGAAAAGATGCAGCGGCAAATCAAATCTGCTTATGAGAATACTGGACTTCAATTCAACTACCTACTAGAGTCTAGAATTGTTGAGTTATTATAGAGCTTTTCGCCAATTTTTTAAATCTGCCGTAAATCCACATTACTTTAAAATTGCTTCAACATGCAAATGTTAATTAAACTTTTTTTTGTAAGGTGGCATGCCGAAATTTGTTATTTGTACTTTTTTAAACAAGCTACAAGTACATTCTACTTCTTATGAGCTTTTCTCCAAAGAATAGGGTCCCTGGGCTTTCACGCAGAAATCACAAAACTATATGCACGAAACATAATAATATGATGACTTATGAATATTTTTTGTCATATCTTTGCTAGTTTTAAACAAACACCTCAGAAAATTGAATTACAAATTGCTCAACTCTGCGTAGGAGGAAAATTGAAAAACCAGTATGGATTTCAGGTTTATTTATTTCTATTTGTGCGTTTTTTAAAGTAAATAATCTATTCCACATAGGGCTGCCAGCGCTCGTACCCCCTTAGATTCTCCCCTCCCCTAGCCCTAGTCAGCATGTGGGTAAATCTGGGGAGCGGGATGAGTGGAATACGGAAGCCTCTGCTACTAATTTTATGTCTTTACTCTGTCCTGCTCAAAGTTCAACAACGAGAAAATTTTTCTCATCGTTTACTGCGTGTATAACGAGATTAATTTAATTTATAAAATGGGCATACATTTGGTGGCTCAAAAACGCCTTGCGCTTGTCGGTAGATATGTGACGTCATGTAATTGTTGGGATTGGCGGTTGCCAGGATTTCGGTATCAAGCCAAGAATTCTATAGGTGCAATTGGATGTCACGTAGGCATAGACCTCCATCTAATGTCACTTTGAAATTTCAGTACTAGTTTCAATTATGACAAATTTGGACTCTTCAAAATGACGTACCTTCACCATAATATCGCACACATGAAAAGTTAACATATTTGTGATCCAGAAACAATTTGCCGTCCATGAATAGTATCAAGAGTGCAATCTGGACATGAGGAGATTTCCCTATTGTCAGTCTTGGGTAAGTTACTTTTTACCAGAAGTGACATTACTTTACTCACTACTTGAGTAAAAATTTATTGTCCCTACTTTTTACGTTACCTTTAAAAAAGTAGTACCACTACGTTACTTTTTTCACGAAAAGTAGTGGCACTACTGTCATGCTACTTTTTCATTTCGTTCAGAAGAAAATTTCTTTTAGAGATGATATAAATCCATTTTACCCTTGGGGTGCGTAGGGAAACGAAGAGGTAAGGTTCAGCTTATTTTCGGGTAAATTTGACATTAATTTTAAAAATACAGTAGTTTTTCATTTAATACCGTACATCCTGGCTCTCCAGGCTGTGATTTGTGCTGCCATATGGTGGAAAAGTAACGCCAACGTAGTGTGGCGCTACTTTAAAAATTTTCGCTAACTCACGTACGGCGCTAGTTTGCTCGTTACTTTGTTTTTAGAGAAGTGCCGCTACTCGAAAACGTTACTTAAGAATAGTGTCGTTACGCAACGCGTTACTACCCAAGTCTGGCTATCCTGAATCGTGGCGTGGGAATCACTCACTTGTAATACAAGTCGAAGAGTGCGGTGTCTGTGGGCAGCTTGTTCATGAAGTCATCCCAGTCTTGCGGCAACAGCGAGGGCATCTGGTACGCAGACCGTGTGCTGTAAAGCTTGTACCAGATCGGGTAGTCGTACAGATTTGCTTCCTTCAGGTTCATCACCCACGTCTCGTGATCCACAACCATCTGCAACGGAAGCACAACCTCTGCTGACGTGATAGCGTTTCTTTTTGCCTCGCAATACCCATTCTATAATCATTACTGATTTCTACATAGTATTTTTTAGAGATTTAGGCTGATATTTACATCACTTGTGCGTGCGCAGGTTTACAACTTATTTTTTTTTCAATTTTTTTTTTTGCATTGATCTTCATCTGTTTTTTTGCTAAGTGCAAGCTGATATCAGACATTACGTATCTGATACCATTCTTTGGGTACACATATGACGCTTTTAGTGATGACTGCAATTAAACATTAATCGAAAAGAAAAATTTTTAAGTTTAAAATATATTTGCTTGACGCAATTTAAGATTTCGGTATTTTTCGTAAGTACAACAGTTCAAATGTTCACACTTCGGTAGACTCGGTACCCGACGCTTACAGTAATGAACTTACCCTGGTCGATTGTTCGTGGTCTCCATCCACGTAGTAGATCCGGTAGCCGGGGTTCAAGTCGAAGTAAGGGGTGACAGAAGGGCCGATGTATGCGATGCTGGTGGCTCGTCCGAGATCCACCTCGTCGTAGAACAGTTCGAACTCGTCGAAGTGCGTGTGCCCGAAGAACTGCGCCGTGATGGTACCTTCGTATCTACACAGACTCAACTCACGTAACTACTTGACTCGCATTGGTGGATTTAGATCAGTGGCATGCAGACCATAGTAATTAGGCACGCCAACATAACCTACCTAAAAAACAAGCCGGTTGGCGGGCCCCAAAAAAAAATAGGAGCGAGCTGCGCTGATTGAAAGTGAGGTGGTGGTGGTACCCGCCCTGGAGCGGAAGTCTCACACCATATAAATGTGTTTAAATTGCACTTGAAAATGTTTCGGAATCTAATAAACACCCTCCGTAGACCTAGATACTTCTCAGGAGACCATTTCACGTTCATTTTTTTAATCCTGCTTAAACCTGTCTAGCCCTGTGTTAAGGAGGGGGTGACTCCATGGGGCTGTGAGAGATAAGCCTGTGGCAATTAGCGTAATAGGGTTACATGTAGGGTTACATGGGAGTTATCGAAGTCAAATGATTATATACATGGTAAAATATGTCATTACTGACTGATTTTTATACTTGAACCACAATATAAACCAACCGAGCGTTGATAAGAGACAGCCATATTTAAGTGACCACTCATCCTCCCTAACTCTACCTCGAAGCAGGATTACAGCAAGGACTAGGGAGTCCAGCATCTTCATTTCATTATTTACCACTTTACATTGTCTCTTTCCTTTTTACATGATGTTTGAATAGTTTTAAATGGTTGTTTAGGTAAATTTAGCAATCACATGAATTACAGTACCTTTCATGATTAGTAAATAAATTACTTATTTAGAAACCTACTACGTAATATTATGACAGGTGTAACTCTCACAGCCCCATAGATCCACCCCATATACCATAACACAGGGATAGGCAGGATTAAAAAAATCTACGTGAATTGGCACCCTGAGGTGCTAAACTTAGCAGGTGTAGGGACCTCGCAACTACTAAATTTCAACCTCTGCACGCCACTGGCTTAGAGGCTCTAGGCGCTGTGGGATTTTGGGGCCCCACTGTTCAGAATCAAAAATCAGAATTGCTGCTTGCTGAGAGACATGCGGCATTACTGAATAAGGAATTCTCCTATTTTTTTACGTTGGCATTCTGTTCTGTTTGACATTTAAAGATTAGATTTTTTATTTTCTTCGTAAGATGAATACTTAATTAAACCAGAGTCACTTTGACTTGTTTCAGGTTTAAATTAGGGTTTATTTGGGTGTACAAAATGACCAGCTTGTGACATTGACATTGTGGTGAGACGTCGTGTGAGAATACTGCAGCTACTGGCACTTTCATTGATTATTAATCACGAAGGCCTCCAGATTGGCGGGATAGGGTCAAGAAGGCATAGTACAAAATTGTAATGTCACAGCGTTTTCAACTCTTGTTGAAATATTCTCACTTTTAAAAATGACATCCCTGTTAAAAACAATTCATAAAATCATAAATCATACAGTTTTGTGGTTCAGAAATAATTCTCAAGTCAAAACGAATTGACTTTTTCAGCATTGGCATCCCAGAGTCAATTAAACACTAAATGAAAACATATTTCCATAAGAAATACATTGCTAAACAAATTTTTATCTTCCTTATTGACTGTGGAAAGACAATTATGGAAACGGTCCGTTGGAATGTGAAGAGAATTCCCTATTGTACCAATGTGTGGGAGAAGAGCCAGAAAATGTTTTGCATGTGGTGACATTTGCTGTGTGCCAGATTATTTAGAGTTGTGCAAGGCTGTCATTGTAAGTTTCAGGGAGCAAGTAGAAGAAGGTTCACCTGTTGATGATGCGGTAGTAGTTGCGGCTCCAGACTTTCAGGCAGTCGTTGCTGCCTGGAGGAATGTGTCCGATGATGTGCACTTTCTCGCCGTTGAACTCTGCGCTCTGCAGTTCGTAGATGAACCACTGCAGCTCTTTGGCGGGGTCGGTACTGTTTAGCAGCAGCCACCTGAAAGCCAGAAATGGTCAGCAATAGTAATCTCTGCTGTTCATTTTATTCTTTCATTGTGTTTGGTCATACAATATTAATCAACTCTCCTTTCTTTTTCCCTTTTTTCTTACAGTGTATTTTAACTTTTAAGCGATGGATGTCAGTTTTAAAATTGGCATCTTTTGGTTGCTCTAAGTTGATATAAATACTCTAGTACGTACTGTTTCGAGCATTCTGAGCTTGAAATGACAATTGGACAGTTAACTTGTGGGAAAAAGAGTGGTGCAGCGATGTTCCGAGTAAAGAAAATTATGGACACATAAGAGTTAAACAAGTTGATTGTATAACGTTTTTTCCGAAGACAAGTTGATGGTGTTAAGGAGGGGGCAACTCCATGGGGCTGTGAGAGATACGCGTGTGACAATTCATGTAATAGGGTTATATATAGGGTAACATGCGAATTATCGGAGTCAAGTGATTACATGCATGGTAAAAACTGGTAGTACTCTGGCAGTAGTACGACAGAGCTGAAGCATTTAATTAAAATATGTAAACAGTTGTATTGTGTCAAATGGCTGGAACATATTTTGCGACGAAGAATGAGGAAATGAGACTTTCCAGAAAATAAATTTGATAAGCCAAAAGAACTATCAGAATACTACTCATCAATTTTCTATTCTTCACCCTCAGATATTATCTCTCAAAATAAATTACACAGACAACAAACCAATTTCCATAGCAAATAATTAGGAAGAGAAGGAAAAGTAGGTACCTACCAATTTTTGTTGTTGCAGTAGTTCATGTTGAGTGAAAGCACGCGGAATCCAGGCCGCACGAGCACGCTGTAAAAGGCACCGCGGCGCACCGTGTGGGAAACCGCAGTAGGCAACCACCGCCGCCACTGGGTGTCCAGCTCATCGTACAGCCACGCAATCCCAAAGTCGTTGTGGACAAACGGCGGGGGGAAGCTGAGACATGCCAAACGACAGAGCCGTCAGATCATGGAGCCTACATTGCCCAAGGAGACGTACAGCTAGAGTCTAGACACTCAAATCGACACTTAAAATTGGCCAAATTTACCCGCACGAGCTGCTAGACGCAAACGTGGCAGCTTCTGAGAGCTGCTTGCATGAAAATATGGTCATCAAGTGCGATTTTCTGAGCAAATTAAGTGTCACATTGCCAAATGCAGTTGCAACTCCAAGGGCACCAACTCTAACTTTTTTGCTCTCGAAAACAGTTTTGCTACGAATGAATGAGTTTTATTGCCATAGAGACCTTTTTTTAACTACTGCTTGGAGCAATTATTTCATTGGTATATTGTCAATGAATTAGGGAAAAATAACAAAACTACAGCTATAGTTGCTGGTTGCTTTATCACTTCTTGCTATGCCATATGAACATCCAGCTACTATACGACACAATTTATAAAATTTTGTGCCTATGTAAAAAAGTAGGACATCCAATGACAAACATGGGCGCATAGCCTCAAATTTTGTGTGAAAGATCTAAGATTGCACTTACCAGGGAAAAAGTATACCGATTATTTAATGACGAAAAATGTCACAGTATTACTTATTAGTTCCCTATCTAGCGGCATACAAAGTTCACAGCACAAGTTTTCCGGGGCATGATAATAGGCCTGCATTATTACAGCAAAGCAGCTAGAGCGCATACATAGGGATTATATATATTATTAGAAAACTCATTGGAGTGTTTGTTCATTTGTGCATTCATTAAAGTTGAGAAATACAGTTTAAGTACCAACTCCCCTCAGCTGAGAAATATTAGCGCAATCTTGCCAGCATTCCCAGAACAAAGAAAACGTTTGTTCGAAATCATCGATTCTACAACGTTGTTTCTTATGCAATTCAAAATATGTGGCAGGAAAATAATGGAGCCAGCACTTTATGTGTCACACAGAAAATACGAATTGATATAGTTTGCAGGGACGATCAAAAAATAAAAGAATTGATGATGTGTGCTACACATTAATCTAAAATGAAAAAAGGTTCAGTCTCAGCTAACATTCTTGGTGAAACAGGAGTGGGAAAGGGAGAGTTGGATCGTGGATGCACTCACCTATTGACAGGAGCAGCCTCGTGGTTTCCGAGCGCCGGGAAGACTGGGATTCCTGGAAACGTTTCCGTCATTTGCGTGACGGTCTGCTTGAGGACCTGCAGGTTCTCCTCGCGTGTCTGGTTCCACACATCGTGAGGGGGTAGATCCCCTGTCCACACAATGTAATCGATGTCCTGGGGCAAGCAACAATCGCAAATAAACAACAAGAATAAATGACAAGAATACGAAAGAACTTGTAGTAAGAAAAATATTTGTGTTAGCTTCATGGTTTTGCTCTCTTTTAAAATACTTTTCGGCCCTAAAAATGAGCTCTCAAAAATACGAGTCCCTCTCAAGGTCCTTTCTAGAGCCGAAAAGTATTTTAGAAGAGAGCAGAACCGTGAATCTAGCCTAGCATCGACTCTCTACACCTCCACGCTAACAAGAAAAATATTAATGCGTTGTATTTTGTTAGGTCCTTAGGCGTGTGAAGCCATAGTTAAAAAAAAATATTGTTGAATCAAAATTACAAATGAAATGTGGTTATTCATTGTTTTATAAATAAGAATCAATTAAAACATTGGTTCTTAGCAACAAATTTGAAATATATATTTTACAGTTGATAAACCGTCAAGTGTTTTAGATTCAGCCTACCAGCATATTGTTTGTTTTTAATTTCAGCCTCTAGCTGCTAGTCCCACTGCAGTGCTGGGTAACGAACATATAAGTAAACACATTCACATGAACATATTCCGCTTTTGAACAGTTTTATCAAACGACGAACGTAACTGTTTGTGTACAATTAAAGTTCAAAGGTTTATAGTTGTATACACTTGAAGTTTTTCTTACATTACAATCAACTACTACCTCTACTGGAGAAAGTATACTCAAAAATGTCATAAATTACTACCAAAAGAAATTTAAAATGTTAAGAATTTAGATAGCCTTAACGTTTAGGAGCAAAATTAAGGTAATTTGAATTGAAAACGGTGAATTAAATGCAAAGTTAATAGCTTTCAAGCTACATAAAAGTATTTCAAACAAAAAACTAGTTCTCTCGACGCAGTAGATTTCTTTTCTGGTAAGTCGCACTCCCTCATATTTTCTTTTAAAATATATTCCAGCCATTTGGTACAATACCATCACTATCACAAAGACCCGTAAAAGATTTGCGAAAAAAAATCCTTGTAAAACCACGCGGCCTACCAGATTTGTAGAACCAAATTACCGGATATGGAAAACCGGCTTACAGAACGGGGAAAACCAGCTGATCGGATGTGGAAACCCAACCTACCGGGTGTATAAAACCGACTGATTGGATTTGTAAAACCGGCTTATCGAATTAATAAAACCAGCATATTGAACATGGAAAATCAGCTAACCGAACGTATAAACCAGCTTTGTGCGCGTGTAAAGCAGCGTGGCTTACCGGGTGTGTGGTAGCGATGTGCTGCAGCATGTTATCAATGGTACGCTTGGGCGTGTCACACTTGCGGTAGTCCCCCCACCGGCCGGCTGCCGTTTGCGGACTACGAGCCGGTCCGTTAGTCAGGCGGCAGCACAGCGGCTCATTGCACTCCGCTGAAGTTCCTTCCTGGTAGTACGGGTCAAAGTGCGTATCCGACAGGTGCAACACCTTGAATGTAGCCCCGCCACTCTGAAACAACACCACTTACATCAGGTATCATCATCAGCCATCAATCATCACACATCAATCATCTCACATGTATCACAATGCAGTTGCTGGAAAATCCAAAGGACCAGGGCTTGAGTCCCCGATCAGCCAGACATTTTTGAAGTAAAATTAATACTCATTATTAAACTACTCGTGCGTGTAGTTCATATAAGCTCTTTACAATGCTAGGTAGAAGGAAAACTTGAAAATTTATAATTGCAAAAAGGGTACCATGAAAAACTAATAAAAAAAATTATTTAAAAAAACTTCTGCAAAATCCAATTTACCCTAAATGTATTGGGAAAACGACATTCCATTATTTGGCATTATAGCAAAGGCCCCATCCCGATTAAAATATGGCACCACTGCTATGGGTTAATTTAAAACAGCAATCTATTCTTATCGTAGGATGGTGCTGATACAATTTTAAATATTTCAATCTATTTTCTGTGCAACTCATTGCATTCTTGTACAATTCACGCATGAAAATAAATCAATGACCACCGATAAAATGAACAATTAGTTGGGCCACTTGCTTGTTCACCTGGGAGTGAGGATCTCACCTTGGGTGCCGTGGGAGCGACGACCACCGGCTTGTTCACCGGGGGGAAGACCACGTCCCACTCGTGCGAAGGGTTGTAGACGTCACCGCAGGCATCCCCGATCACGAAGCTGCACACCTCCTCGGGGCCAAGCGTGATGCGTTTCAGCACGTATACCACTTCCCCCTGAAACAATTGACACGTGAATGAATATAAATTTCAATTCAAAAATTTCTGGCTCGTCAGGGACGTGAAATCCGGCCACCGCATTTTGCGTCCATTGGCCGAGAACGCTAAGCAACTAGATATTACATATCTGAAGTGAAATCAACGAATAACAGTGGTAGATCTTGGAAGAGTAGGGAACCAAGTGGCTCAAGTGGGTTTAAGTTAGTCATTGTGTTGGCAGGAGGCTGATTGTTTCCTTGTTCTCAGTTAAAATTCTCACCCCAAACAGCTCTGTAATCCCTTCACAAACGCGCGGGGACTGGATTTTCAGGCTCGCACAAAACTGGTAGATAATTTTCTTGATGTCATCTGTGGTTTTTCCATTTCTTATGTAGTGCTGCAGAAGTCCACAGCCTGAAATGACATAACGTTTTACTTACAAGTGCCAGTTGGCCCTCATTAATGATTCCATTATAGCAACACAAAATTTATAAGTTTTGGGTCCCACGCCTTTGATTTAGAGAAAATTTCTTAAAAACGTATGGAAAATAACAAGCGCCTGGTAACGACAGGCGCTCAGCGCTGCTGTAACCAAAGCGGTTAGCAGAAATGCTGGTTTCGGTCTCTTCGACCACGATAATGATTTTCTTACCTGCCTGGCACGCGGTGCAAGACACTTTGGAAGACACGCTGGTTTCGATCTCTTGGACCACGGACTTGAGGTCGAAGAGTGTCAGCGCTTTGTCGAATATTCGCGGCAAATGTCGGCCTCCTTTCACGCCATCCTGGAAGTCCTCATCAAGGTCCGACAGCAGCCGCGAGTAGTTAATCTGAAACATTCCACGAAATTGGCACACTTACGTTTTCAAAAAGAAAACTAAAAAGCTGCTCCATGTGTTCACACCGAACGGTGGAACGCAAAGTGCATCCACGGGATGCTGTAAGATGGAGAACACGACTTTTTGTCTGGAACGGTTTTTGGAAATATTTGAGAGCGTTATTTTTGGAAATAGAAATACAGTATATTTAAATAAGCTTTCCACCCTTTAGTCAAGAGTCACTGGGTAGACGTATCTACTAAACCTATAGGGTCAGTTTTTCAACAGCCGGTTAAGAAATTAACAGTCTGCTATACAATTATCACTGCATCTGATTAGCTGTATCCATGGTGATAAGGTGGTTAACAGCCTCTTAGCTTCTAACTCCACCGAGTATTGAAAACTTGGGCCGTTGAATTTGTATTTTGTTTATTTCTTTATCAATCAAGCCTGTTTGTGAAAAAGGAAATGTTTGATAAGCCCAGCCTAGTAGGTTGTATGGACTTTTATTGGAATTTTAGAGTTTTTTTTTCTGTTTTATTTTTTGTCTAGTTCCCCCTAAAACTGACTGTTAATTGTCGAAGTAGTGTATGTAGTATGTACTTGCAACAGAACAAACAACAATAAAATGTGGATTAATTTAATGTGATAGTCGTATTTAGTATTAACTCTCTACATTTAAGTTCCTAAAGTCACTTTCAGTGAAATTAACTCAGGGCCAGTTTTACAACTTTTCTTAACCTTGAGCTAAGAGGTTATCCTTAGAAACAAAATTAATTCCATTCATGTGGTTGGCTTTTGACAAGGCGAGAGCAATTTCATACCAGGGTTAGCTCTTAGCTCAGAGCTAAGAAAAGTTTTTATGCTGGCCCACAGTGCACTCTTGCTTAATAGACCATTTTCATCATTGCTATTACAGAGTCAATAAAGACGGTGAAAATTTGTTCGGCAATGCATTTAATATGGAGACACATTTTTATTTAGTACTAATTTACTCTGGAATGGCAATTATGAAAATGATCTAATAAAATCAAAATAAATTTCATGGAGTGTAGAAAAGTGTATACATCACGCTTACCCCTCTTAAAAAGCAAAACTTCCAATTTTTTTTTCTTTGGGGTTTTTGGGTTTGGTGAAATGTTAACAACCCTGCAATCAAGTAATTACCTGCGTATTTTTTAATCTTGTTTAAATGTTTTTCAAATCTGTTCAGGATTGCTGGTAAGCTAATGGCAAAAAGACTGTATGTGGGGCTGTGGAAGTGGACTTAGTGTTGATGGAAGTGGCGCTCGGGCTCACCCTGAGCATGTCGAACTGCCTCTGTGTGTCGGCCTCCAGTTGGTCCGCAGTTGGCGCGCGCGGCAGGACGTGCGAATGGTTGGCAGGCGTCAGCACGGACCCATGCGACAGCGCCGACCCGTTCGTCAGCACAGATCCATTCGTCAGCACAGATCCATTCGTCAGCACAGCGTACTTGTAGGCTTGCTGGGAAACATCCCAGTCGTCTTCGAAGTCGATCGCCTTGCCCGAGCCGCTCCTAGCGGGGCTACCTGTCCAGAGAAATAACCGTGAGATGTTGTGCCCTCACGAAAGTAGCTTCAAATAGGATTCCCAGAGACTCATCACTGATTTGAAGAATATTAAAATCACTTCAAAAATACCTGCTTACTCGAGGACTCGAACCTCGGACTTTTTGCTTTCATGGCAACTGCTGTACCACTGAGCTAAGCAAGGTACACAGTACCTTACTTTGCTTCCTCGAGTAAGCAGGCATTTTTGAAGTGATTTTAATATTCTTTTTTTTTTATAGTGGTGTTTAACGACGCACTGTAGTGACAACTGGCCCTGTGGCACTGGTCTATTGGCGTCGG